>JAVQJF010077484.1:0-133697 GCA_036023855.1 Gadopsis marmoratus | reverse complement strand
ACCTGGCTGATCAGTAAAATACTGCCAGTTTGCGATTGTATTTCATGCATTTCATATGGTTACAATATAACTGGTATAAAAATGGTAGCAAGACTGCTATTAGCTTAATTCACCGTCCTTAAAACTGCATTTTATGGCGATTGTAGATAAAAAGGCAACAATTTAATTTGAAGTTAAATATGTATATAGGACTATCGGTAAGTTAAAAGGGGGTAATTCATAATTGGATTAGTACGGAGCTCTTACCTTCCCAGTCTTCACAAAAGCTTCGGCTACTTTGCGATTGCGGCCGCCGTAGCAGGTTGTGATGAGGTCAGCCACGCCGCAGCTCTCCAGGAAGGTTGCAGAGGACACCGGCCCAGCAGTGCAGAAAATGCGGGCAAAGGCAATCATCTCCATCAGGCCCAACCTGATCACTGCTGCCTTTGTGTTGTCGCCGAAGCCCAGACCGTCGCAGAAACCTGCTCCAACTGCAACAATGTTCTGAAGGACGGACGAGGAGGAAAAGTATAAGCCAAGACTGCAGATAGAAGAGCTGAAGATACACCTGGACACTTTACACAGGATGCAGGCTATCTGGAGGACAGTAACGGCATCCAAATACTAGCCAATCAAGCAACAGATTAATGAACTTCCATGCTCAACTTTAATTAGTTTTGCCTGACTTTTGCCCAGTGTGTGTGGGAACTTTACTCAACTATTTTCCATGTTGCATAAAGGTAACGTTAGCTAACTGGTATGGAAGTTCAAATGTAAGGCATAACCGCCATGAACCCACACTTTAAAAACTCACCTTTAGGGCTCCGCAGATTTCCACCACATCATACTCCTCTACGACAGTAACTCGGAAGTTGTTGGTCTGCATGAGTTCCTTCAGGAGAGCCCCGTGGTTTTTATTCTTACACCCTAGAAGCAGAAGATGAGAGCGATCCTAGCTATCTTTTGGCATCGCTGTGAAACGAATTCTTGTCTTGATCATATAAATTAGAATTTCATCAAGATTCATGATTAAAAACACTGACTTTTAATCTTTGCGTATAGCTGTAATGCTGCAAGGCCTTAAATAAGTTACATTTGCCACCCCTGATCCAACAAATCTTAATTTCAAAACAGGTTAGCGTTCCAACAATAAAATCAATGAAGCATGCCATGCACATCAAGCAAATGTCAAACTGAAACAGCACAGTCACTTACACAGTAAGTACTGTCATCCCCATGCAGAACACTAGAGAACACAAACTGCAACAAACATACTTCCTGCTTCACGGCTAAATCCTGTTTATCGCAACTTAAAATCTTGATCAAAGTACAACTTTGCCCTAATTAATCAATAATCCTTTCTTTCAAAGCGACAACCCTATCCTAAGCAATCACAAATGTGTCACGGCAAGAAATAAAAGCAATATGCAACACCGTAATCGAACCAACCAATGGTGGTCTCGCAAAACTTCTCATCAGCAACCTCGTTGGCAATGTTGGCCCCCATCAGCACACTCATGGTGATACCAAGCTTCTCCTGGATCACATCAGAGATGAGTTTGAGTCCATCAGGCCCCTCGTCGACACCCTGGAGGAACAGAAACACGCAAGTAGTGTATTTACATTAGGCCATACCAAACTGGTATTTAGGTTAACCTGGCCATAGACCTGTGAGTCTGGCATACCACGTCACACCAAAATTCAGAGACCATTACAATAAGGCAGCACGAATAGCAAAGTCGAACCTTTATGAGGGATATCCCCATGGCATCACTCTTTATCTTGCCCTTCATGGTGTCACACACTTTCCCAACAAACTGGTGCGGGATCACGAACACCAAAATGTCCGCTTCACTGGACGCCTCCACCAGGTCTGGGACAGCCAGCTGAGGATGATGAGGATGATGTAAGCGGTATGACATACCTGTCTGACGCAATCTACATTAGAGCTGGTGCAACAGCCTGCCAACTGATATTACAGCGGTTAACTTCAGTTTTAAAAAAGACCAATAACCTATTTTGGAGGCTGCGGAAACCAACACTTTCTTACCACGTTTGCCGGCAGCTTGTGCCCAGGAAGGTACTTCACGTTTACATGGTCAGTGTTGATTATTTCAGTCAGTCTGCGCCCGTTCACCGTCTCCTCAAACACCCACATCTTCACAGTGCTGTCAAACGTCGACATCTGCGCAGCATTGGCGCCCACTATCTTGGCAATGGCAGAGCCCCTGTGTTGTTAATGGCTACAGGTTAGTCTTTACATGTACAAAGTCGTGTTAACATTCACACCGTGCGCATCGAAAGTAGCACTGGCGAGAGGATGAAACGACCCGATCCAACGTCCAGCGAAGCTCCGGGACGTGGCGGCCGTCACGTGACCGCTGGTGCGATCCCCGGGGCGTGACGTCACAGCTCCATCGTGCGTTTTCCCCTTTTACAGTTGCGGCTCTTTGATCGCCACCTGCTGGCTTCTGACGGGCTTTTCGGAGATGTGCCTTCGTCCGACAGCAGCGTTACATGGTGTTCAACGGGATTTTGAGGCGTTGTTCTAAGAATTTGTGGCCTACACGTCAAATTCGGCATTAAGAAAAAACAACCCCAAAAAACAACCAATGCACAAAGCACCGATGAGCTTATTATTCAAATCTACATTAGATGTCTAATCAATAACAGCTATAGTCCTAAACTAACATCGTGTACAAGGTTCGACAAACACACCCGCTAGGTCGATCACTCTGGGATGTTGTCGCCAGGGTAGAATTAAACTATCCGACTGCTGAATGGAGTTTCCGTGACATAACGGCCATATACTTCCGCCGTGGACGAGCTAAAAGGAGGGGAGCGTGTTGTGCCGTCTGCTGCCGACACAACATGGCTACATGACCACAACGAGCCCCAGTAACCGTGACCGACGCGGTCAGCTCGCTGCGTTGTGGCAAGTCACCGTGTTGCAGCAGACAACACGTTATTTCGCGGTTAACGCAACACAAAGCGCACGCGTCAACTCTTCTCGAGGCTAACGCCACAACGGGAACGGCGTCAGCTAGCGGTTCGCCCGGCGACGCGTCGGGTTGACGGGCAACATGTAAAACACACACACACACACGGTGAGCCATGTTAAAACACCCCGTCACGTCGCGGTTCAATTAGCCACATCAGCTTACCAATTCCCAGAGCCAATAATGCAAACTTTCTTCGGCGCTGCCATTGCGAACGAGCTAAACCCGCACTGGCGGATCCGCAGCGTGTTACGTAACGAGCAAATCAAGCCGCCAGCAGGTGCTTCGGTTTTATTGGCCCGTTCGAGGGGGGGGGGGGAGAGACACTGGCCACGCCCACTACAGCAAAGGGCCAAGTCTGCTCATCCGCTGACCGCAGGTCAGTAGGCTCAGAGCAAGTAGGGCAAAAGTCTCCGTGTGAAATGTGCAGACTTGCATTCATTCCTTCATGCTTTTAACACCAGTTCTTCATGGCGTTCAATGTTGAAGCATCAGCAATAATATTCCAATAATATGACACATATATAAGTCTCTGAAAGGGACAATTCTACCCAAAGTGTACTCTTACTTGACAATACTTGAAGTACATTTATACTTTTGTACTTTTACTCAAATTAAATCTTGAATATAGGACGTTTACTTGTAACCAATGGTTTTTACAGAGTGGTATTTCTAGTTTTACTGTAACTTCACAGGTTAAAAATGATCATGCAGTGTGTTTAAGTTAGACAGAAACTACAGCCATGCTAAGCTCTGTGAGGCTGAACTGTATTAGGCACAATGGTGCTTTCAGCTAATATTTCATTTAGGACCAAAGCGGTGGCCCGACCGACACTGCCATCACCAAGGCCTCACAGCTAGCATGGCTGAAAATGATAAACAAGTATTTCTGCAGGAAATGATATACAGTGAAAAGAAAGCTATTTCTGACGTAGATGAATCTAATTTTTTCACTTGTAATTCTATCACTGTTGTAACTGGATTGCATTTGTGGTCTGGTTCCTTTTGTACATTAATTACTTTAATAATCTGATTACTTTTGTTTTTGGATATCTTACATTTATTCTAATTTAATGTAATGTAATATAATTTAATCTAATGGTTTTTATGTAATGTAATTTAATGTAATGTGGTGGCCTTAGTAAAAGTTACTCTCAGAAAGGTTTCTTTCTCCTAATAACATGAAGCCTCCCCTCTGCGTACATAGGAAGTTCATCACTCCCATAGGATAAAAGCCCAGCTCCCGGCGTTGCTCGACTTCTCACTCTGACTCATCCCAGCCGGCGATGGTTAAATCCTCACTTGTCTTGTTTACGATGACATCAGTGACTTTGTCAAATCTGAATATATTAATGAAGTAATGCTCTCTAATAAGTTCACCGTCGCCATTTTGCTGCAGTGTGATAAAATTAGGCAGAAACAAGTCCACAGCCATGCTAGAAGCTCTGTGAGCCTTAACTGTACTAAATGCTAATGTCAACATGCTAACATGCTCACATGTTAACATGCTGATGTTTAGCAGGTATAATGTTTGTTTACCATGTTTACATCTTAGTTTACTGGTTTTTCTTTTTAGCCTGTTAACATTTTCTAACTAGCACTGAAAGCATAGTGCAGCTGAAACTGACTCATGGACAAGTTGGAATTTTGACCTGATAATGGAGATAAATAAAAAGTAAGGGAATCTTGTTTTGAGTCGCATTACCTCATGCAGTGGTCACTGGAAAACAACAATCCAGCTGTTGGTTTAAATTTACTGATGAGTACAGTATAAGCATCTGCGACTGCAGCAATACAAACAAAAAGGAAAAAGCCTCACACTTTAATATTGTCTTTGATAAATATATTTTTGATAAATAAACCATCTACAATCATATGTACAGAAAAATGGGAGTTCAATACACAGCAAGTCTATATTAAATAAATACAAATACAACATTAGACAGATTAGACTATGCTAAAACAATTAAGATTATTATCAATAGTCATTGCAATATTTACATTACAGTTGATGCTTGTGCTTCATAATAACACTACACAGCTACACGCTATACAAGTCCCGTTTCCTGTTGGGAATACCATAGAGCTCAATGGGAATGAGTGAAAGTAGATGAACTCCCAACAGAATATTATAAAATGGTTTGATCTTTGTAAACAGAGTCAGAATAGAGACAGCACTTGAGACAAACCCTTAAACATGCACATGACATGTTTACAGCCTAACTGATGACAGATACAGTGTTTTTGGATAAGAGGGCAGCATTTTGAATTTTCCTTCATCAGCTTCTGAACGATCACACGCAAATAAATGCATGCTCACAATATATAACCAAACACGCAGACAGATGACGACACAAACTGCAGTCAGACGTGCGGATTAACTGTTCATCGACGCCTACTGTACAGTGCTACATGCAACTTAGAGCCCTAGAAGATGGCAAAACACATTCATATAGTTTTATCTTGCCACGTTAACACACATTAAGTTAAATTCCCTTAAATGTGATGAACAGCATCTACATGTAAAAATGTATGAAATTCCCTCAAATTAATGTATCGAAGTCTGTTTTGTACTCTTGCAGGCAAATACATCTTTATATTTTTAATATCTTTTGAGATCTTCAGTATACAGTGATTGTCATTGAAATCATACAGTTTGTAGCACCCGGTTGACATGGAAACGATCTTTTTAAATATTTGTTCATAAAATGGTTTGTGTGAGTTGAATATCTTTGCTGAGTATCCATCAATCTATTTCGTGTTAAAATATTTATTTTAGCTCACTTGCTGTATGTTCTTCCTACATACAATTTGTGTTCCAAAGCAAAAGTTCAACATTTTGGGAAATACGCGCTCTCGCTCTCTAGTAGAGAGTTAGATGAGAAGATTGATACCACTCTCATATATGTCTGTTAAATATAAGGCTATAGCCAGCAACCAGTTAGGTTAGCTTAGCATAAAGACTGGAGACGGGGGGAAACAGTTAGCCTGGCTGCATCAAATGATAATAAAATCTGCCTACATTGCTAAGCTAAGCTACCAGGCTGCTGGGTGTCACTTCATATGTTACAGATATGAGAGTGGTGTCAATCTTGTCATCTAACTCTCTGCCAGAAAGTGAATAAGCTTATTGACCAAAAGTCAAACTATTCCGGATTCAATTCAAAGAACTCAGGGAATTTTGCTGCTACAGCCTACTTGGTCTCACCAGTGACTTATGGTGGCTAATGTTAGCAAACTTTAGTTAGACAGTGCTGTATAAAGGATGTTACGGTGTCAGTTTCTGAATTAATTCTGTTACACTACATACTAGAATTTAACGTTGTCCTGGAAACTATGACCTTTGTCACAGCAGACATTTTGAAAAACGCAGGTGTTACTAATAACATTAACGTTGGCTCTGTTTCCTTCAAGTGTCCAAGTAAGCATTGTACAATACCAGGACCATAACAGCAGGAGCATCATTGATTTTATTATTTACACCTGTGATTTTCCTACTGTGATGTGTCTGCTGTGAAAAAGGCCTATGATTGCCGTTCAGCAAATTTTACGTGGGCTCGCTTTAATGCCGGATTTGTTTTCAACCTGCTCTGCTCATTTCCATACACGAAAATGACCTTTTTGTTATTAATTTGCTCGGCTCGTAAATTCTTCAGGGCGCCGTCACCCTTGCAAGATGAGGTAGTACAGTACATTGGTAAAATGCTCAGGTTTTTTAACAAGGGAAGACTGTCATAAGCTGAGGCTGGAGGACATGAATATAAAAATGGAAAGGTGGTGGGGGGGAAAAAAGCGGAAAACAAAAGATGATGAAAGCAAACCTCAGGACAACAGTGAAAGGAATCTGCAGTACTGACATGCAAATACCTAAAACAAACCCAAAAAAACATAAATTACCTAAAATTGTAAATAACATTTTAAAAGTGAAAACAAACTTCAATTATTTTACAAAAAACTCCTTCAAATTGACAGATGACAAACACCACACCGCAGCTGCGATTTCTAATGCTGATTTACTGAACCATAGCTTAGTTCATGCCCCCATTTACTGTATCTGTTACTATGTCTTGAAAAGCGGTTTACAGATGACCATGCAGTTATTCTGACAGTTTTGAATTCATCACAACATGTTGATCACTTGTTTCTGCTGTCCTGCTGTCTGTGTGGCTTCTCCTGACTTCAGCCACGTGCTGTATTCACCTCGTTGCTCACAAACCTTATCCAGGCACAGTTCAGACACTTTCCAAATTGCTCCCGCAGTCTGGCAAACTGCAACGAACAAACTCCATGAAAACCGCTCAGAGACAAGAGAGTGCGGCGGCCCCCCTCCCTCACGGCTGCAGGAGCCTAGTGAAAGTTACTGACGTGACACTTGACGTCGTCTAAGCTCAGGACCGTTCCCTGGTCGTTGTTGTTGTGCTTGTGCTTCTTCTCAGAGCAGCGACACAGCTTGTACTTTATCACCTGAGAAGATGAAAAACAGAGCAGGTCACCCCAGCAACATGACATTTTTGGCTCAAAAAGGATTTTGGAAAACGACACACAACGTGCATGGTGTCCGATCAAGGGTTAGACACAACGGAATTTGAAATGTTCCTAATTATTTGGATTTTTCATATTTATTCAATTAACTTTTTAATTATTTTCATTAAGCTTTGTTTGCCAACATGAAGGTCTTACAGCCTCTGCCAGGAATGAAACTGTGATGGGAAAATAATTTCTTTTAAAAAATCTGAATCAGTTATATTGGCCAAGTATGTTTACACATGCAAGGAATCTGTTTAAAGTTACTCTCAATGTACCTGAAAATCAATTTACAATTTACAGGAAGATAGAAATAGCTAAAAATGAGGACAACAAAGCTGAAAACTATTATGTACACACAAATAGGTGTGTACATAATATACATAAAATACATTGTTATTTTTTGTTCACCTAATCCTAGTCAAAATAAAACATTGAGTCTAAAACTAGTGGAATCTGCCTATAAAATGTCAGCATGCATACATTGTGAAGCTCCCCTAAAGTTGCTAAAACACCCACATTCACACAAAAAAATGCAGAGGACATGACGTCAGTGTCCTCGATGGTATCTGTATCAAGTAAACACAGCAGGATTTTTCATCAGTCTAATCACATTCCTGAAGAAGTCTCACCTCATAAAGGTAGTCAAATAGCTCCAGAATGGTGAGTATGCTTGCCCCAATAAAAAGTCCCATCTGACCACCAATATCACCTGGAAAAAGACAATACAAGCTTATAAAAACCATCTACTATAAAGACTAGAAACATAACGTTTATAATGGAGCTCAATAAACCTGTACCCAAAAGTCCAGCCACTTCATAAGCCTTCTTCTGTTCAATAGTTTCATAGTTCAGAGCCTCAAAAAAGATGTCCAGCACCAGGAGATTCTCCCTGTGGAGAAAAGCAAGCGAGTCAGAACATTAATTTTCAAGTCACTTTATTCTGCATTAATAAGCAGTATATAAACATTTAATACAGGTTTATAACACACTATAATGTGGTTGTAAGCAGATGTAAGTCTTTATCAATGCATTTGTCAACAATAACTATAACTCCTCCTGTGAGTACACATAAGTGGAGGCTGGTGTTCAAAACAGATAATGAATGACAATTATAATGTCTTAATATGAGACGTTTATCTCTACATTATGATGACTTATAAACCATACATATTTAAATACCGCTTATAAATGCAAAATAGGGAGACTGCAAGTGTTAATGTTACCTCATTTTGAATTTGCTTTGATTAATGAATGTATTATTATTGTTGTTGTTTTCTTTTTGATAATACCTTTCAATTATTAGTATGCTCCTTTTTTGTTAGTTTTTCATGAGTTAAATATATAACTATGTATGTGACATTTGTTTTTTTTTCATGTGGTTTTCTTTTTTCCATTAAAGCAAAAAAAAAAACATGTTTAGATTGCAGAAATAGAGCAATATACACAATCCTAAACTTGTGCACTCTTGCAAAAAAATATAGACTGTAAATATATAAAAACATTAATAATTAAGTGCATTGAGTATAGTTGATACTTGCTTAATGTACTGCTCAGACTTGTTGTATTTCTTTGCAAGATATTTAGCAGAGGCCTTGCTGGGGATCTTGACGAAGGACAGCTCTTTGCTGTATCTGGTCATGTTGCACGGCGTCTCGCACACACAGAAATCATTGTCTCTCTCCACCAGGAAATCTGAAGAGAAGAAAACCAGAGCTCAGCTTGACCTTTTGAACAGATCTGGGCAGCTGTGGCCGAAAGATGTCATAGGGTGATGCGTGTGTGTGTGTGTGTGTGTGT
The DNA here is from genome assembly GCA_036023855.1 of Gadopsis marmoratus. Taxonomy (NCBI): domain Eukaryota; kingdom Metazoa; phylum Chordata; class Actinopteri; order Centrarchiformes; family Percichthyidae; genus Gadopsis; species Gadopsis marmoratus. The sequence continues at coordinate 124,395 of JAVQJF010077484.1, read as the reverse complement.
GTGTGTGTGTGTGTGTGTGTGCGCTTTTTTTTTTGTATCTGTTCCTTAAAATTCAGATCAGACGTGTACGAAGCATTTTTCTCTTACCAAGAGCTGGGTCAGCACATTCTTTGTACAGCTCGGGGGTGCAGTAGGGTGCATCGCCTGGAGCCAAAGCAACACACATTCACATTAATTACACTTTCTTTGCTTTCCCTCTTTGAAGTACCTACAGTAATCTTCCACTGCAGCATCATTGATACAGTAACAGCGGTTTCCTACCAGGCATGTGCACCATGCGACAGTTGCAGTTGTCCACCAGGTAGCGTGTTTCACAGTCAATGCGACAGGCTGTGATGCTGTAACTGTCAAAAAAGTCTGAGTCCATGGCCGTCACCTTACAGTCTCCCCAGGGTGGGGGAAGATATATCAGCTGCAACAACCACACGTCACTTATTATACACAAGCATTATACTGATTACCATGTAGTAAGTATATCATGTTATGGCCACATGAATCAAAACAGGAGACTGACAAATCAAATGCAAATAAACAGGAAACACACAGGTTCTAGGCAAACACCAGGTTGGGCAAACGTATTTGGAAGAGGAGACGAAGGCGGACATTAAAATTATTTCCCAAACTGTTTGTTGCAAGCATCCGTTGGTAACCCTTTAAAAAAATGTATACAAGATACTGAGTATTTACGAAAGAACGAATGAGGAACGAATCAGGATTGACCTGATAATTGATGAATCATTATTAAGTAGCTCCTGAATGACTGAATCCAGGACTATATACGGTAGTAGATAATGATGATTTACTACAGAACAAACGTATATCAGGTACTATATTAATCATTAGGTAATGATTATGGATATGATTAGTTTACAGCTATTTGTGAATCGACATACTGACCGAATTTCTTTTTTCATGAGGCGTTACGATTAACTCTGAGTCAACTACTCTTTAATAACTAATTATGTAAACATTAGTTAGCACCCTCGGGTAAATGCATCATGTAGTTACTAGTAATTATTAGCAGTTGTTAGCGATTCATTCTATCACAGTTTACAGACAGACGTACTGGGTTGTGCGCACACATTTTCGCTCACTTACGGTTTTACCGCCAAATAAAATGGTTTAGATAATATGTTGCCTCGTTTACAACCCGTCTGATCGTCCGACCTCTCATGTTTCTTGCCCCGTCACACTTTGTTGTAGCAACGTTGCCATGCTCTCAGTAATGACTTTAATGCTGCAATGTTAACATAACCTTAAGAAATGATGGCTGTAAAGTTGTAATAAACCAATTAATTATCCATTAAAGACCATGAACACCTTGTTTCTCAACCAGATTCTTACTATGAGTCCGCATTGTATGTTGTTTTTGTCACTTGTCACCTGGACTCCTTCGTTCAGGGTTATAAGCCTTGTCGTTCACTTTGATCTGCAAATGAATGGCGACTAGTCCTATTGATACTGCAAGGCAGAAAAACTCAATCCAAACTCTTCTCATTTATGGGCCCTCTGTGGTGGAATGAGTTATCAAAATGGATATGGCTGTCAATATCCCTTTCTGTCTTCAAACATCTCTTGAAGGCCTTCCTTCTCTTCAAATAGCACTCACCTAAAATGCTCTCTCTCTCCCTCTCTCTCTAAAAACAGTCACAAATTGTCACTTATATGTTATTTCATGCACCTGCAAGCCTGAGGCACTTATTCTTGAAGTCTTCTCATTGATCTAGTGTGGCCTAGATTGTGCCTCATTTTTACATCACTTTGGATAAAAGCGTCAAATCAATAAATGTATGTGGTTTGAAGGGGGTGGGTCTCAGTTGGTAAAAGGCAATATCATTTACGTCCTTTATGAGAATTGAATTTGAATCAAAATATGACAGCTGTGGGGTTGTTGCTCATGCTACCAGGCCAAATCACAGTCCTGATGAAGCACATTATTAGAATTTTTGAGTGTTAAACTCTTAATAACTAAGGATGCTTAGATGCTTTAATTGTTACTTATTTAGTCATGAGCATTGAAAGGTTTAGAGAAAAACCAAGATTTCAGGGGCTTCAACAAATGCCAGATGTATAAAGAAGATCAAAGTGCTGCAGTTTGTACCCTCTGTTCCTGGCAGGAAACAAACGTCTGAAACCCGGGCGCCACTCCGAACCCGAGCTGGTCAATGAAGGACGGCTCGTCCTGACTGTGGATCTGAACTTTGACACCAGCTTCAAATGATGTCTCATCTGCAGGAAGTCAAAGAACGTGGGAACACAAGCAACACACCATGAAAATGTGTTTCACTAATGAGTCCAGACACTTAGACAAGGTTATGTCTCTGAGTTTCACACTCTGAGGTACTAACACCAGCACACAAAACAACCACACACCTGCCCACACACACTGTTAAGAGTGTGACAGACAACCACCTCTGCCAGCTGCTGAATGAAGTGAATGACGGCCCTCTCACCTGTTTCTCCCCAGATAGGCAGGTATTCATCCTGCTGAATGTCCAGCATGACCTCGAGTCCATTACCCATACCTCCCTTGGTGGTGATGAGCGGAGGGCGTCCATCATCGCCGGAGTTGAAGGTGTAACACTTCCCGTAGCGAGTGAAGACCTGAGAGACACATGGGAGATATTTCATTTAATCACATAGCTCTGCAAAACTGAAAAAGATATTTCTTAACAATGCTATTCCACTGGGGGTCAGTGTTCAACTCAACATCTGATATGTGCGTGTGTGCGTGTGAACATGTGTGTAAACGATAGAGACAGTATGAGAGACAAGGACCATGTGTGACAGAAAGATAAAAGAAGCGAGACAAAGAGAGTGGAAGAGAAAAAGAGAGAAGGGGGAAAGGAGGCCTTCCTGTTGGTTTTGCGGGTTACAAAATCAACCTAGTGAGGTGATGGAGAATGGCAGACTTCCCTCGCATGCTCTTTATGGCACTTATAATGGTCCTGGTGTTACCATGGAGACCAAGCATCCCAGCCAGGAAGAATGTATCCTTGATTTTTAAGGAAAGCCAAGACACAGATGTTAGATTGAAGCTGCGTGAGATATCAGCAAAAGCCCATATGACATGTTTAAACAGCCATGAGTGCACGATGGTAAATAGACAGAAACGTATATGTAAATATGGAGCTTTCTTTGGCGAAGAGTTCATCTTGCATTAGAGCATTTAGTATGAGTCACATAACCCATGTGGGAAGAATGAGTGAGAGAGTGGGAGAGCAGGGACGCAAAGTGAAAGAGACAGAGAAAGAGAGAGAGAGAGAGAAAGAGAGAGAGAGAGAGAGAGAGAAGGAGTTTAGCTGCTAATGCTTGGAGCAGGCTATTTGTTCAGTGTTATGGCACACAATTACATATCTATGATTAGAAAAAACAAACCAACCAGGTAATTGTTGAGAAAGAATTTGGGGTCCTGCCATGGGTAGTTTAAATATTTCGGCCATCTATTAAGCCAGCACGAGACTGGTGGTTGCAGAAACAGATATCAATCTGAGTGGGGGAAAAAATCACTATCAAGCGCTTTCTAGCGCTATCAAGAAAGGCAAATGAAAGGCATGGCAAGCAACAAACAACATGTGTGCACACATTTAGACTCATACTGACAAACTCGAAGACAATCGAAACCAACAATCCAACATTCACACCCACTTCACACCATGATTGGCCAGCTGTGCGGAGGTGAGAAAGCAGCCAGGGTTTGAACTTTTCTCTCAAGCTCTCATTTTTAATTTCTTTCACTATTTATTATGTGAACGACCAAGTGCAACACTATAAATCCCTTCCAGCAGAGACTGTCTGAAAGTGTGCGCTGGAAACCCACCATTTAAACAATATAATGCCTCCACTCTTCCTCATTACGGCTGACTTTTCAGTCTAACTATAAACACTTCTGTGTTGTATGAACAAATTCTGCTCAAGCATAATCCGAACCTTAGGCACAATGGTGCTTTACCGAAATGCTAGCATCCTCGCAATGCTAACACGCTGAAGTTTAGGTGTAATCTTTACCACGTTCACCATCTTCGTTTGGCATGCTTATATTTGCTAATTCACGCTAAACACAAAGTACAGCTGAGGTTATTTGGTCGTAAACCAAAGTGATGGACAAAGTCGGGGGTCACCAAAAGGACTACAATTCATCTTGAGGAGAACATTTTATGGCAATCCATCCAATAGTTATTGAGGTATTTAACTCAAAACCCCAAATGTGAACCACAAAGTGGTGCTAGAAGAAAAGTGAGAGGATCACCAAAGTCATTAGATTTTATCCTCTGGGGACCATGAATGCCTGCACAAAATCTTTTGCTAATCCATGTAGTTGATGTAAAGATATCTCACAGAATAAGTGAAAGCAATATTTAAAAAAAATCACAGGATGACCAAATCCTCTGGGGGTCATGAATGGCTGTACAAAACGTCATGACAATCCCATTTTATAGTTGTTGAGATATTTCAGTTTGAGCCAAAGCGGTGGACCGACATTGCCATCCCTAGAGCTAAGCAGCTAGCATGGCTAAAAAAATCATCCAGGAAACACAGCCTTGGTCAAACTACCCAATCTTTATTTTCCTGTCTACTTTCATCAACCTGCTGCAGGTGGCCTTCACTGCACATTCATTCCAACCCTTCTGGCTACTTGAACATCTGTTGGACGTAAACCAGCTGTCAGAAAGGCATGGTCCTTCCTCTAAAAATGAAAGCATAAATGTGTCAGATCATACAGTGGCTGCACGTAAAAAAAATTCAATCATTACATAAACATTAAACCATAAACATTAAATGTATGACGGGTGCATGATGTTCACCTGTGTCTTGATCGATACACAGAAGTGAGGTGATGCCAGGTAACACTTGCTCTCTGCCCCTTGTTGAATAGTTGATGTTTTGATAGAGGTGTCAAGAATAAAACATGTATAATGCACAAAGGCTGCAGGGCATGCATACTGTGGCTGCTTGTTATGATGAATAAATCAATTATTGTGCACATATGAAAAAGGGTTTTCTGTAGCAGATATCACGTGGAACATGAGGGAAGTGTTGCGACAAAGAGGAAGTCTGAGTTCTGAAAGTTAAAGTTCAGTTTACTTGATAATTGTGACATGTGCACACCTTTAACCCTCTTTGCCCATATTAAGGTACTACAAAAAAATGAATGAATACGTTTTTCCACAGAATTTAATACATTACTTAAAGACTGCAGTTTACACAGGCTATAATCTGCAGTCCTCTGTGATCAATAAAGATGTCACTCACACACAATTTCTCATGTATTGAAAAGCACTCAACAGAGCTCTGCTGTTATTAATCATTATGCACATAATTATGCATATCTGTTTTTAGAGCCACATCAGAATGTGAAAGAATCACGAAATCACAAATCCATGCACTTCCCCATCCATTTTGAGAGGTCTTCAGTCTTGCAATCTGTGAGCTGCTAAAAGATGCCGCAGCAGGGTAAAATAATCCATTAGTGCTCTGTTGTTTTATGGGAGTGTTTTCAAAGACTTTACCGTCTCGGTAAAGTGCCAACACTTTGACTCTTATTATGCTGTACGCTTAAACAGCTATCACTGGGAAAATGCTTTTTAAATGCAACAGTGAGCAGACAGCAGCCCACGGTGACCAGCACTAAAACACATCCACATGTGTTACATCCTATTGTGCAGCTGGACTGCAATCCGCCAGGGATTTCAGTTGACCTGGAAAACCATGCTACGTACCTTCATACATGAATAAACTTCATGAAAATAAATAAAGGAATTAATTTTAATAAGACTAAGAGTCTCTAGCCACGCTAGCGGCTCTGCATCTATTTAAAGCGTGTGTGCTTTAAATAGATGCTAATGACACACAATGACAATGCTAAAATGCAATTGTTTAACAGGTGATGTGGACTGTGTTCACCATTGTAGCTTAGCATGCTACATTTTCATAATGATCACTACACAAAGTACAGCTGAGGCTGATAAATGTGTAGTTTTGCAAGTGTTTGGTCATAAACCAAAGAATTGGGTAAATTAAAAGTTTGACCTGATGCTGATGTTGGAATGACAAAATATTTTCCCAAATTCTAATCATGTGTGCCTGTGTTAAAATGTTAATTGTATCTCTTGTTAAATGTGTCTTTTTTGTTTGAGCATTTTATATGAAAATCTCCCTCTCTTTTCTCTTCCTTTAAAACTGAACAATATTTTTGTTGAATCATATAAAACCTCACTTGAACGTTAGCTAGTTGGTAGCCAGCAGAGCAATATCATTAGGAGGTGTGTGTTTGGATTTCTGCAAAAAAAACTTTTTTTTTTCTTTCCCAAAGTGGTTAAGGTGTAATTTTACCCTTGTCCTCCTTTCAATCTAACATGGGTGAGGAAGGTGAGCAGTCCTCTACAGCTCCGTATCCCAACGAATTCCCATTTTTTCCAAATTTCATGGTAATCCATCCAGTGGAGATATTTCACTTCAACCTCATGATGGCACGACAGGAAAAATCAGTGAATCGCCAAAATCATTAGGATAGATCATCTGGAAACCTGACTGTACACAAAGTCATAGCAATCCATCCAATAGTTGGATTGACCAAAGTGGGCTGAGCCGTCCCTCAGAGCCACGCCGCTAGCATGGCTAAACCCCCCTGCATGATTAATTCAGATAGCCTACTGTGTGTGTTAAAACCAAAAGAAATCAGCAAACAGAGCCAGCATATACTGGTGTGGTCTATGACGATGACTGATTACAGTTTACACTCTTTTCGAAGGCTGATCTTGGAGTCTGATCACTAATGTTTGCAGCACAGAGGTAAAAATAATTCAGGAGTAAAAGCATCAAAGCCAATTCATCCCCCGCCTCTGTTTAGTTCTGAATGAATAGCTGATTCACCACTCTAATAACCAGTCTTGGGTAGAACAGAGAGCCACTCCTGAGAAAACAAACTGGGTAGAGGATAGAAAGCCAGAGGCAGAGTGGGGTTTGTGTTTGTGTGTAATAATGATGCCCTGAACATGGAATCAAACCCCGAGTTACTGCTTGTCAAAATAAGGAAGTCAAGAGGAGAGGCAAACAAGAATAGGTAGAAGTGAAGTGCAGAGCTCCTCGGGGAGTATGGATAACCAAAAGGCTTCATACTGAAGCTCTTTTTCTTAATTAGAGCGAAAAGACCAAAGGCTGTCTTGAACTGACCAAACACTACTGAGATACTGGCTGTATGAGTATTTGCCATATTTGTGCCTGTTGTTACAAAATGGTCAGAAAAGTGCAAAGCTACAAGTAAAAGCTTTACATTTATATTTATATTTTATATTTTTAGTAACAGTAGCTCTAGGGACAGCTGTTAGACTCTCGCACTATCAATCCACCACTTTGGCCTGGAATTAAATATCTCAACAACTATTATATGGCTTGCTGTGCAATTTGGTTCAGACATTCGTGGTCCACAGAGTATAAATTGTAATAACTTTGATCCCCAGACTTTTCATCTGTTAGTTGGATGAGTTCTGGTCATTTCATGAGATTTGGTCTCATAATATAAATAAATATACAATAACACCCAATTTATGCTTTCAATATTTGACCAGTATTCTGCAGAACTGTAAAGAGGCTGAACCATTGTATTTTTTTCTGAAGGTCAAGTCAGAATAATGAGTGAGAATTGATCTTGCAAATCAAGACCATCATGTTGATTGTTGGATGACACCTTGGGGCGGTGCTGGCTGTAGGGCATGGCCATGTAATGATCAACTAATCGGTTCAGACGGCCAGTCCTCCTGACGTTATTGGCAATGGAAGAGAAAACAGCGGACAGGAGGAGGAAAATGTATATCTGAAATCAGTTTAAATGTCAGAATTGAATATTTCTTAGAAACCACCAAACTACTTCACCTGCTGCTTTAAAGACGAAATATCATAAAAACCTCCTCCACTGTTGTGAGGGGAATCATCTGTCATATTTGGGGTTTTAACCACCAGCTCCCACACAATGAAAATATTTCTTTCCCTCCTACGTTTCCTTCCTCCCTGGCCAGCATTTCTCTTCCCTCGTTCCCTTGCATCTCCTGAACTATGATGTTCTTTCCCCTGTGGACTCCTCTCCATCTCCTGCCGCACTTCCCCACCCGCCCCTGCTTCATTTGATGAATATTTCACAGGCCAGTAGAGACAGTCCTCCTCCTCTCTCATCCTATTTCCCGACACCGTCCGGGCTCTCAGTACCTATCACCTTCAGAGACGATAGCATCATTTTGCCGAGTAAGGGGCACCTCAGGAGACCAGGGGAAAGAGGGGAGCATGTCATATGAAGAAAAATGGAAGTGTGCATTCACTTGAGTTACTATAGCCTATATATATGCCTCTATCGCAAAATCAGAATCAGGACTGTGCTGACCTTAATACTATCACATTATGACAAGAATGAATTAGAGAATCAGGCAGATATTATAATACAAGGCCACAACATGCAGCAGGCGAGAAAAGGTTGTTAATAGCCTGTATGGATGCATTATGATACTGTCCAGTGGTGTTCATTCTGTCCAGTAGAATTCATTCTGCAGACAAATGTGACTGAAAAAATGTATAAAATGTTGATATGGTTTTTTTTAAGTAAAATCTAAATCTGAAAAGTAACTAGTAACTTTAACTTTCAAATAAATGCAGGGGAGCAAAAGTAGGGTGATTCCCTCTGAAATGTAGCGGTGTAGTATAAAGTGTAAGAAAATGGAAATACATGTACCTGAAACGTGTACTTAAACATAGTACTTGAGTAAATATACTTTGTTAATTTCCACCACTGTGAAGAAAACAAGTGCTTTGGGTTTACCTCTATAAGATGTCTGACCTATAAAGTCTACAATAACGTTAAATACTACAAAGTTAGCAGAGCGCTTTGACGCGTGCTCTGTAGAGAGGATGCTGTAACTGCAGTAAATGTACATTACATGTTGAGAACTTCTGATATTATGGAGAATAGCTCTTTCCAGAAATTGGCAAATGAGTTATTAACTCTTAACAAAGTCATTATGTGCAACATATAGCCCATTCAGCGGTGAAACGAGCCCATTAGTCGATAAATCAGTTAGTCAATCATCAGAAAATTCAACTATTATGCCTCTCAAAAGTGACTATTTCCTGGTTTTCTTTTGTCTTCTGTGACAATAAATTTAACATCTTTGGGTTTTAGAAAATCTTTCACAATTTGTGGCATTTTATAGACCAAATTATTAATTAATAAATAATAAAAAAATAACAGACGGAAGAATGAATCACGAAAATTGGCACCAACTTTTCATATAATTTAGATGGATGTGCCACGCTGGGATCCAGATCAGCAGAGAATTAAAGAGGGACCCTTCCTGAGGAAAACAGAGGAGATTCACAGCAAAACAACATAATAGCTGATCAAGCGGAGGCAGCAGAACCCGCGGGCCACTGTCCGTCTCTGAGAACAACTAATTGTTGGCTTAATGCAATCCCTCGTCTCTATGGCGGATGGACTTGCACTGGCACCACACACTGAGAGGAAATTACGCCCTGAAGGAAGGTTCCCTGTAATCCCCCCCACCTATGTCTGATATTCACCGAAATGAAGAGAGAGGGAAAGTTTTGTTGAAATGTACATTAAAAAAGTACTGAAAAATCATACTTTCACATTCTTCCGGTGCAGAAGCTTCTTGGTAAATAATGGGAATGGTCTTGTGAATTTGAATTGCAGACATAAATATCCTAGAATTGGCACTTCACATTCATTCAGAGCTGTTCAATTTTCTATAGAGTTCAATTTTCTATGTAGTCTTTCGCAGTTAGCAGGCACCGTCTTATTCTCCCCCAAGTGAGCAGAAGTCGAGTGGAGTGAGATGGTAAATGGCTGCTTGGAGGACTAAGACATTCGCTATCAGCCAGGAATGTGATGCAGATGATGATGTGATACACAACGTTTTTATGGTGTCACTATATTAAATACGTATGTGGCAGCTTAAAAGTACCTGCACTGCTTGCAAATTTTGACATGCAACATTAATCTCAGCATTGTCACCCCCCCCCTTCTCTTTGCATCCTAAACCTTGATATGCAGCAGATCCATATGGGGTGTTACAACATCCTCTGCCTGCCTTGTCCCTGCATGTCTCAGTCATCACGTCGCCTACAAATCTCCTGCCGGCCCACTTGTGCGGGCCATGTGCAGAACCCACGCTCGCTATCTGCTGTGAGGGAAATGCCAGGCAGGCAGAGAGGCCGTCACAGTAGCAGCTAGCTTTGCTATAACTCCAGTGTGCGCCGCCCTCTTGTCACGCACAGCTGAGTAAACATTGAGGGATAAACAGCCCCGGGCCCAGTTAGAGAGGCAGAGGCCTTACTACAGCTGAGGGCACTTATAGTGGCAGACAGTAGCGTGAACTAGGATTAAATAAATGTAACTAGTAAATAAATGTGTCAGGTGAAAAGGCAGTGTTTTACAATGTCTATATACCTAGCAATACATTAAAATAGAGTTTAAAAATGGCATCAACAATGAAGTGACATAGCATCAAATGAGGAATGAATATGAGACATGATAATGTGAATTTGAGACTGAACACGAACGTACAACGTGCATGAGTGACGAGATAGTGAACATGAAATTTGAACATGAAATGGAGGTTATACAGGATGACTGCTGGGCCAGGGGCCAAAAGAAGAAATTGTAATAAACCAGACCTGATATTGTGGCTGAGCATTCGATGTCTAAGGAAGGTCCATGTAAAGCCTGAGGGAAGAAACCTCTCCTCAGCTTCTCTGAGCTCGCTGTCAGGCTGTAGTAGTGCTTCCCTGATAACAGCAGAGGGAAGAGGCCATTGTTGGGGTGGCTAATGTTCCTGACCATTGTTTTTTGATTTTGTACTGAAATGTTTCTGTTAAATGCCCTCCAGTTTGGGTAATGCAGCCCGAATGGTGCGCTGTGCTGACTGCACCACCCTCTGCTGATCAGATGCCCGAACCTCCTCGACTGGCTCCTTTTGACGAAAAGGAGCAGCGGCTCTACTCCGAGCTGCCTTCAGATGAGCTCTGTACTCCATCTCTAAGGGTGAGCCCAGCAACCCTACAGCGGAAACTCATTTCGGCTGCTCATCTTTTTAATCTGACATCTGTGGTGGATGTGTTGGTGTCAGGTCATATGACCTCCTCCAAGATATAGGTTTGTCCCCAAATTTGAGAAATGAATAGTAGGCTGTGTGAACCAATCAGAACCAAGACTTTTGACTTGTGTTTACTATAGCCAGCAAAAGCAACCTCAGAAGCAAATTCAGAGACAAGTCCAGAAATGGAACAAACAAACAAAAGGTCAATTAACATACACTTGCTTTTACCACGGTAACCATGGGTGTCGCCAAATCAACCAGGACTGAAATAATTTCTATGCTTTTGTTGCAGGTTTTGTGACAAATATGTTATATCATAAGACCAGAATTCTGATTGGCTCACATAATCTATCTATCTATCTATCTTGCAGCCGTCTAAGGAATCTATCTATACTGTACACCACGGCCCACATGGGGTTGAGTGGAGCCTAATAATGATGGGTCATTTCCAGTGAGTTTAAATTAGTCTCCAGAGCCAGACAGAGTCAGACTGGCTGCACACACCAAGACAAAATGTTAGCTGTGACGTATGATTGATAAGCTGTAATAGGTGGTGACGATATACATGTGGCTTACAATGGGTAAGTGTTTATAGGTACAGAATGTGTGTTTGTGTATGTGAGTCAGTCTGTTTACGTCTGTATATGTGTGACCATTTGAATATTTAAAATTGTGAGGAAGTCTCCTCATGCATGTCTAATAATATGCAATGTATAATAATGAGCCATAATCAGCTTCCAGCAGGATGGCGGAAAATTCATTTAGGAAAGGCAAAAGGCTGTCACTGAGCATTTCACCTGACACCTGACTTGAACTCAGTAATGGCTCCAGAAGGCTCTCGAAATTGCATGTATCACTTTGCACATTCATCCTGGCTTTTCTCATAATTTGCACTGACTTAAATCGATACCGTCCTGACCCGCTTAATGAAATTGTTTAAGTTAGTTTTAATTACTTTTTCTATGTCATCAATAGGCACAGTAGACAAAATAAATACATTAAATCTAATACGATTTACAAGAGTCCAGGACCACTTTCCTCACAGTGTTGCTATGGTGCAGTGACGGCATTGTGCTCCTGATGTGTGCTGTGGATGCTGACAGCTTCCTAGGAAAAAGCCACATAAATAAGTAAACACAGTATGTTCTATGGTGAGATGAAGAACGTAAGTAAGTATGACCATATGGTAATATGTCAGAGAGTAACAGAACACATACATGCACAGATGCACAATGGGCATATGCTGACGGACGATGCGTGACATACATCTCCTTTTCCTCTGGACACCTCTCGTGTAACAAACGCACATACTCCAGTTGCACAATAGAGCACTCATAGATTTATTTTAGGAATAGCTCCATGATTCAACATCTGAGTGGCTGTAATAAAGTAGCTGAGCTCCTCAGGGGGATGAGTTGGGACCAGTTCGTATAGTAGACCTGACCCGGAATGGAACCTGGACAGCAGGAAGAGTCACTGTAGCCAGCCCCAAGATTTTGTTTACCACCCAATTTGGAATGTATCCCTACAGAGGAGGAGGAGGAGGAAACCATCACCCTCATTAGTAAGAAAACATCAAAAGACAGATAGAGGCGCTGCTGGAGCACGCTCTCCTGCTGGAGAAGAGCACCTTTCTGCTTCTGTGCAGCTAGCACACCCCTCTTTCATCAACTGTCTTTCGTTTTTCTATTCCCAAAATACCAACCAGTGAATGTGGGACAAACCTCAATTAATGAATGCATTCATTACAGGAACTCCTGTCACTTTTTGGCGCAGTTTAGAGGGCGAGAAAACTGTCAGGAGGGAAAAAGGCCCTGCAGCTCTTCCCCTGGAGTGAACTCCTCCGTGTGACAAATTTCACACTCTGCTGAGAGAAATCCGCTGAGGCTTTAGATTTCCCAGCCTGTCACATGCTGTTGCTGAATACCAAGAGATTAATTCATTTCGCAGATGGAGCATGTAAGCAACGCCGACTCTCAAACACGCAGCGTTCAGGCCGTCACTACCTGCCCGATCTCAAAGCGACAACAAGGGAAGATTCAAGCTGGGAGGCAAGATAACAGACGGAACACACACACACACACACACACACACAAAGGTCAACGTGTCGGACAAAATTGCCTGTTTGTCAAATTAATCCTGTATAATATACAGTAGAAGTCATGGCCACAACACGTTCACTAACTTAGACTAATTTAACAGCGTAATGGTATAATTAAATTAATGAAAAAATGCTTTAAAGCACTTACAATCAGTATTTTTATAACAACAATGTATCAAATGACAATGTGAAAGGGAACCCTGTGGAGATGAAGCTACAGAGCCTCATCACCTGATTCTGCAGCTCCCCTCGGCTTTACGGAGCTTTATAGCAACTTTCAGCTCAAAAACACCCACTGCAACTGCTGTTCTCTCTCCTGCTCAGCACCAAAGAGCAGTTTGTGCCTAGCTGGTGAACATAGTGGAGCATTTAGCAGCTCTAAAAACAGAGCTAAAAGAGAGTAAATATTGGACCCACATCTGCCAGGTTGCCAGTAATATGACTCTAATGAAAGATAATGTTGCTCCGTAGCAGCTGGATGTGTCAGCAACAGTTTGCTAACAGGTTCGACATATTAACTTTAAAGTTATAATATACATTTGTGTTTGCAACTTGTTTCCGCTGCCCCCAAGTGGTTTAAATTTACTATTTTTAATACTTTATTGCAGTGGCAGAATTCATCAAACAGCATCTAACAATATGTCTTGTCTCTTATGAGGCCATCAGTTGAATAGCAGAGCCATAGGGAGCTTTATTAAAAACATGCTTTTCACAGAAGCAGAGCTCAGGCAGCGGTCAAACTATATTAGAAGATACGTTTTTTTTGTTAATTCTCTTTTGGAGAAATGTTTCATTGTAGGACATTCAAGAGGAATGAGCCGTCGTTCAGCCATTCGTTTTTTTGTGCTGTGCAGTGTTTCAAAGAATCAATCCTTTTTTATTTGCCTCATGCTGCGTGTGTTTCTTTGGTTGGTTGGATGGATGTGAGTGTGTATGTCAGGAGGGCAGGAGGGTGGGTGTGTTTACTGTGAGGACTCTGATCAAGCTCAGAGAAACAAACACTCAGAGCGCTGGACTCGGCCACCCTGCTGTGTACTGTCAGAGAGAAAAGGACAGCAGGCAATGACAACCATATGCATACTGCACGCACACACACACACACACACACACACACACACACACACACACACGCACACACACGCACACACACGCACGTACACACATACACACACGCACGTACACACGCACGCATGCACGTACACATGCACACACATACACACACACACTTTTTTGCAGTCAAAAATAATGCCAACATGTTTTTAAAAAAGGTTGTTGGGGAAATTTTAGAAAGGCTTCTTTTCCTCTCAGCTGGCTGCTGGGGCGTGTCGGTGTCTGTGTTTGATTGACAGCAGCTGGCGGGCTGAGCGCCGGTACTGGCAATAGGGGAACAAGAGACAAAGTAAATAAAACTTGCACTGTAGCTTTCAAGCCATGGGCAGACAGTATGCTGTTAGTGGTATTGAAGAGTGAAGACCACACCAGCAGCTACACAAACTGAAGCAACATTTGCAGCTGTGCGTTTCAAAGTGTCTGTGCGTGTAGTATTATACTTGTTGTGATGCTTGTGTCAGTCCCTGCTGTCCTTTTCTTTCTGTGTCCGTTATTTTGTCCTTTAACTTCCTGCCTATACCAGAAGTGGGAATGTGTCTCGTTGTGTAGACTGACATTTGCTGCTTGCGATCACCATGCGCCACCGCCTACATTTTAGCAATTCAATTCAAAGGGGCTTTAGTGGCATGGGAAACAGACATTTTCTTTGCCAAAGCAAGTGTGAAATAAAGTGAAATTATAATATAACGTAAAGTATGAAGGACTGCCAGAGCTGGAAAAAAATGACTATTTACATATTGATGCTAATTAGATCAGTTCTCCTGCACATATATATAAATATATTACATAGCTGGGTGAAAAGATCAGATTCCAGACCAGCAAAGCAAAAATCACCTGGCTTAGGGATTGTTTGTGAGGAATTCAAGTCATGTTAATAACTTAATAACCTGCCTCGTTGTACTGAAAATTTTCACTGTAGAAATAGTTACTGCAACATAATGAGAGCTAGCTGAGCTTTTGTAAGCTAGTCAGCGCTTTTACTTTGTGCCATATATTGTCTTTTTAATCTGATATCTGTGGTGGTGTCAGGCTGTGTGACCTCCTTACAGGACATGTGAATTACAGAGCAGATACAGTATGTATGCTCTAGCACATAAAACATATGCAATTTAAAGACGCACGACCAGTTTCATGCAGATAGAAGGCCGTGCTTTTGGGGTAACAATTTCATCTGCGCTGTCAAATCAGTCACAAAGGAAGTCAAAATAGTTGGTGACGGCTGGTGGCTTAAAGCCGGAAGCCCGGATGTGAAAGTCGCACTAACAAGACTGGGAGTAAAAAAAACAAAACCCAATGCTGATGTATGTGTGAAAGACTGAGTGCAAAATGAAACGGCAGAACTATCTTGCCCCATTTGTAAAGCATTCAGAAATAATTGGAAGCTTTTCAAAAAAAGGAAAAGCATTTCAAACAATATTTCACACAACCAGTAAATGACAGAGGGGAGCAACTATAAACAGAGGCATTCCAATCTGTGACAAATGGTTATGAAATTTATTTGCATCTGTAAATGATTGGCTTTTGTCAATTATTTGTCCAGATTTTTCTCTCTAGAATGGCTATTATGGATTTCAATTATTTTCTTATCAGTTAGAAATGGAGGATAGAAAATGCTTTCGGCTCTGGTGCTTTTTTTATAATCATCTTTAGCAGGAACTGGTTCATTTTAGCAAGCCCACTACATTTTACAGCAACTGAGTAGTGCCAGTGAAAGTTGAGGGTCAGGTCTGTAAAAGGAGGTTGCCATGGTGACCTTAAAAAAGGGACAGCGGGAGGCTAACAGCTCGTTTAGACAGAGATACACTGTAATACAAAACATATCCTACTTCAGGTCTCATCTACAGACTTGTGAGAGTGCGTCTGTGTGTTTATTTGTTCATTTTCTGTGAGTAAAGATGTTTTCAAGGCATCCTACAAGGACAAGAAAGTACTGCAGTCATTTTCCACGTGTGGAGGAACAGCCCAGGTCTGTGTCGCAGCTAATGAGAGCCATCATTCAAGGCGATGGCATCTTTTTATCGAAATAAACGATGCAATCAAATGATGACTTGATGAGCGCCTTGCTGCTGCACAAATCAGAGAGAAAGCCCAAGACAGAAGCATATAGCACTCTTTCCAGAGCAGCATCTGCATATTGATACTTTGCAACTGCATCTGAGAGTCCGACTAAACTGAAATAGAGGGGAAGTTTGAATTTACTGCAGCTTTTACTGAAAACAGCAGGATCCAATAGCCAGACTGTTAAGGCCAGCAGCGTGAAAACTAGCTCAATAAATACAGGACTGGATGGGTTTCCTTGAGGGTAAAGGAGGAAGAAAGCAGAGAGATTTTGGACACATATTTGTTGCTGGCCATAAGTGATTTTATAGGCCTAGCCAGGGCTCTGCGCTAACCTTTTTCCAAAGGAGCACATCTCCTAAATTAAAAGAATTAGGAGCACACAATGAAATTTAAGAGTAACACAGAGATGATTAATTAATCGACAATGTATTACATACATATTTATACTGCATGTATATACATTTTTCACAAAAAATACTTAAAGACTTTTGACAGGTTTTCTGAATGTTTTGTACACAGGGTTTCACAAAATCAACAAGGGAGGGAGGGCGGGGTCTCCAGTTTCTGACCAATCAGTGTCTTTGGAATCCCTATGCACAACACAGTTGGCTAGTCATCACTCACTCAGTCAGTCACCCACCGTACTCAGTCAACATAGGGTACATTCTAAGTCTCTTAATTGTATCCACGTTTCCCTCACTTGCATCGTTTCCTTGCATTTTAGTCCGTCCCGCCAGGAATGCATGCAGAGATGCAAGGAAACCATGTGAGGAGAGAAGAAACGAGGAAATCTGTTTTTAGAGAAATAAGACGTCCTTTGCTCTGATGCATCACGTGAAGCGACGTCCGTTTCTCACTCATAGTTCCTCGGAAATCGCTCCTCAGAGCACAAATAAGAGCTTTGGGACCGCCTTCAAGATGGCGGACCAGAACGACTTCCGATTCAAGTATCCATAGAGTCATGTGAAGAGATCCAACCCTGAAAGATGGACTCCACCAGGCCTCCATGACCACCAGTAAGTCAAGAAATTACGTAAACTAGTGTCAGATGTAACATTCATTTTTTTTGAAAAGGTACAAAAAACAATGTTTAGAAATATAGAAATAGTTTTAAATAATGGGCCGTCCTAGTCAGGTAACAATAACATTCTTTTTCTACAGTAAGAAAATACAGTAGATAATAAATATACAGTATACACCTGACTGCGTGTGGTAATGAGACAAAGGTCCGAAGGTGCAGTCAGACTAGTCTCAGGCAGAAACTACTTTTGTGCTGTAAATTCACCTTTGTGTTCATGTTTAATATTATGAATCTGAGAGTAAAGCTTTTATTATATAAACGTTATCTCAAGGTAGAAACTGGATTTTACAGCAGGGATGATCTGACTTTTTCTCTCCTGTCGCTTCTCTCTCTCTTTTCCCTTTGTCCCATTGTCTCTCGGTCACCCTCTGCTGTTTATTATGCATCCTTTCTCCCTTTTCTTTTATCTGAACCTGCTCAGCCCACTTTCACAAAGTGGAACTCATTTGTCTGTCTTCAAATGCTAATGGAACACATAATGAATGCCACTCAAAATTATCTCCACTCGCTGATATCAGTGTATAATTAAAACAACACTTTAATAAGGTGTCAGGGGTGATAACGCAGGGCGCTGATAACTCTTTAAAGACACACACATACACAGGCATGCTCCCAATCACTCTCTCGTTACCAAGCAACAATAGAGTTATAATGAGTGGGACCCTCAGGCCAAAACTAATTTCCAGTATGAGGACTAACACTGTGATTGTTCAGCGGCCTTCCATAAGAAGGTTATTGTCTTTAGTTATTTACTTTTTAAATTAACCCCCCCACACACACACACACACATAATTTCTCTTAAGCATACTTCACATTATGCTTTAGCTAATTTCGTATAATGATCATTTTGGCTCGACATATATTTTAAGATATTCCTTGTGCTTTATATAAGATATAATAATCAGTGTTTTTATATTAACAAAGGATCACTTGTATGTCGTAATTACAAATTCACAGAGAATTGAAGAACTCTGCAGTTCCTCTCGGCTCTACGGAGCTTTTTAATGTCTGTCAGCTCATTTATTTGGTTTCTCAGTCTGCAACTTCACTGTGTAGGTTCATTCCCACCGCTCTCATAGCTTTGCGGCCACAGTAGGTAGCTGTTTTCAGCAAAAAAAAAAAGCTCCAAAGACGACTACCTTCTCAGCACCAAACAGCAGACAAACAAAGTTAAAGACTATAGCACAGACTGCATATAAAGATGGATGATGCGTCTCCACTGTACAAAAGTGAAGCCAAAACATTCCCTGATATTATTATATTAACTGACAGGTGCCATTGTAATGAGATAATCAATGTTTTTCACTTCCCCTGTCAGTGGTCATAACTTTATCTCTAATCGGTGTGTATTCACCATGTGGACCGAAGCACGACTACAAATGAATGCTGATGTTGCTCCGTAACTTCTGGATGTGAAAATAAGCAACTGTATGCTAAAAGGTTCACCAATATGTAAGTGCGTTCAGGGCTGCTTCCAAAAATGACCAAAAAAAATAAGTTAATGCAGGTTGTAGCTTTTGAGAACCAAAGTGAAACCAGGTCAAAATCATACTGACATTTGTAGCAACACTAATAACAAAAAATTCAGGCTTGGAACACAACCTTTCTCAACAGTATGCCATGTGGCAACTCCATATCTATACTGCAGACACGGACGGTATAACAACCTATCTAAACAGCAGCGTTTAATGAACAGCTATCGCGGTTTAAATGTCACGGCTCGACAACAGAGGTGGGGTCCATGAGTGAGATGACAGGTCGAGGTGAGTTCAGACATTAACATAGATGTTCTCAGACAGCAGAGAAGCAAAGAAGTTGAAAACTGTGTTTTAAACTGTCAAAGGTTTCGACTTCTGATGTAGTAGATACCGATTTGTCTATGGACAGCAAACCGCAGGACCGTCTTGGGAAGTGTGTGAACGTTGCTGAGAAACTTTGTGCTTTGGAAACAATAAGATTTAAAGACAGACGTTCTGAGTCAAGTGAGGGGTCAGAGCCCAAATTACAACCTGAGGCTGTCTAAGAAGTGTGACGCACTATTCCCTCAACCTTGTTTTCTGCCGCTCTGACCGAAAACACATTGCCTTAATTGAGCACTGAAGTGTCATTGAGGTGGAGAGGTGGGAGAGTAGCTGCACCAACGGGGTCCTGCGAGGCAGACAGCAGCATCTGCACACAGCGGAGACTGGTGACTGGAGGAGCATAATAAGCTTCTGCTGCAACTTTAAACAGGTGTGTCCCTGTCAACAGGAGGACACAGAAAGAGAGAGACAGCGAGCCAGGCCAGACAGCACGTCTGCCAACTCGGTCGCGGATTCGACTTCAGCCCCGCTCCACTTATCAGGGCAGCAGAGAAACAGTGACCAGCAGAGAGTAAACAACAAATGCAAAGCCAATTTACCTTTTCAGATATACCTGTCATTCCCCACCGCGACCACACAGGCCAGTGACTGATGGTTGGTTGTCTCGGTGGTTGTCTGAACATCACTCACTAAGTGGTAATGCCTGTTTTACCTAACGTCAATGCATAGCGACATGAGTGATGGGTTTAATTTAATTTCATTATATACAAAGAGAGGAGTTGCATCATATTTACTATGAGTGTGTGGGAGGTAAACTGAGAGAAATGCTCATTCATCCTATAATGTGTTTGAAATTCAGATAAAAGAGGCAAAATCATTCCTTCACTCTCTTTGTTTGTATCTGACCTTGATAAAAGAAGTGATCCTATTATGGTCTGAATCAGACAAAACTAAATATTTCTAAACATTTGTCCTCAGCTCATCCAGAGCCATTTTTCAGCTCTTCACATCTGACAATAGTAGCATATGAAGTCATAGAATAATGAGGAGTATTAGCCTATTAAAATGTAAATGTCCAGTTAAGTGGACTAAATACGTGGTGTAAGCTTTCTGCTGCACGTGTGATTTTGAAAGACACACACACACAAACAAGTATGTATAATGATCAGGAATAAATAAATGGGCAAAGAAGATCTTTTTGACAGCAAGCAGAGAAACAGGCAGAATAACAAACCACACTGTCACAAGTTTGAACTTTTCGAACCATTCAATCACCATATTATTTATCTAAAAAAATGCTCTAAAAAATGCTCCCCTTACTCATCCTAAAAAACCCTCTATGGGTCAGTTTGATTTTAGTTTCCTACATACCAACATTACCATTCATTTGCAGTCTTATTTGTGTCCACCTGATGAGTGTAGGTCCAATATTCACTCTCTCTATTAGCTCTGATTTTGGTCTCCACCACCTCCTGAAGTAAATATCTGGCTCTTTAGCTGCTCAGTGCTCCACTATGTTCACTAGTTAGTCTCTAACTGTGTCTGTCTGTAGTTTGGTGCTGAGCAGTTAATGTACAGTTGGTCTTTAGTGCTTGTTTGGCTGAAAACAGCAAAAAAACATTGACAAGAGCAGTGCGTTGCAGGTCGCAAATAGGCTAAAAGATGCTAAAACACTCCGTAGAGCTGAGGGGAAATTCAGAATTGAATGGTAGTTCACTGTGGGCTTGTCACCACAAGCAGCCCCATTACACATAGTCATTTGATCCAATGTTAATGTAAACATTGTGATTAGAGCGGCTTTAAGCAAACAAAGTCTCATTAAGATTAAAATTAATTTTTCAACAGAGACCTGGCCAAGAAGGCAGCATAAGAACATTATAAACAGACACTCTAAATGTCAGTAATCACAAATGATTTTCAGAAGAGGGTTGTGAGCACATGCAGGAGCAGTCAACACCTGTTAAGTGCACACATTCAGTACAATTTGTCTGGAAAAGCTCAGTAACCTTTAGTTGATACAGTTTTAATTCTGCTGCACTTAATGAATAACAAATGTAACTGGGGACATCATTTTCAATTGAGCCAGTAAGTGAATTTCAGACATCATTTATGGTTATTGAACAGTCTCCCCTGGCCATCTTGTCCTTTCTGTCTTTCTGCTGTCCTCCTCCATTCCATGACTGTCAACCTGTAAATGTCTTTCTATCTGTCTTTCCAACTCTCCTGTCAGTCTGCATTGTATTCTGTGCGATAACCACAAAATGTCATAATGATAATCTTTCAAGAAAGAGCAGCATCCAGAGGAGCCAGGGTCTCAACAAACCAACACACACACACACAGACACGCACACACACACACACACACACACACACACACACACACACACACACACCGGCCAGTGAAGTGTAGCTCCTGCCTCTTACAGACATGCTGTTATTTCCCCGCAGACACATTAAAAAGGGAAAACAACAGAAAGAAATGTTGCCTAAACTCAGGCTGCAGGCCAAGCCAGAACTATCGCTGGTTAACTGATTAGCTCAGTAATTGCAGTGGAAATGCCAGTCTGAGGTTGATAGAAAAGTGCAAAGGCACGTCCAGGAAATACTAATCAGTCTCCCGGCTCTTCTCCCAGGGGGCTGCTGCTGTTGTTGTGAATGTCACTGCCTCCCGCAACAGCACTTTATCTCTGTGTACTGTTGGTTTCTGCTCTCACGTGTGTTGAATGTGTGCACCTGTGTCTGATCTTACTGTTTTATAATAGTTTCCCCTCATTCAATAAAACCTTTAATATGAGCAGAGTATATTTGGGCAGGATCTTCCTGCAAATTTAAATAAATGACTCATTATAGAGGTGTCAGGGTAAGTCATGCGGAGAGAGCCTTCCTTGTTCCCTATTTGTTCCTATCTCCTGCCGCCTTCTCCTTCCATTCAAAACCTCCTCATTATAACCCTCATTTTTGTTCTAAATAACATGCCTGCAGCTCATTTTCTCATCTTTGCTCCCCCTTCATTCATCCATTTGCCCTTGCCTCATTCGTTTCTGCACCGTTCATATTCACACGTACAGTGACTACAGTGGCTACAGTCTACATCCTCACCTGTCACCACAACTGCTCCCATCTGTCTTTTCTCACTTCGCCCTGCCCCGCGTCCATTTTTCCGACCTCGTCACACACTGAGCCACCGTCTGTGTGCACACAGTTTTTGTGCAGTTTACACAAAAAGAAAAAGAAAGGCATAAAAGCAGGTTCTTCTGAAAGACAGCTTAAGCTGAAAACCCAGCTGCTGCCTCGCTCTCCTCCTCTGTGTGTTTGTGTCTCTGACAGCGGTGTTTGTACTCTGGCAGGATTATTTGATTGTTTACAGGTTTTAGTGTTTGTCTGCTATCATTCAGCTGTGTTTACAGTGCATGTTTTCTGACAATGTGGGATTATCAGGAATTATGTCTGTGTGTGCATTCCTGTGCATCTGACTGGATAACCTATTTTAAGCACAAAAACGTTCCTAATGTCCCTCTTAAATTCTTCTTACGCAGCGTTGATTTTCTCCACTCTGTTTAACAATATCTCATATAGTCTGCATCTGCGGGTTACTGCCACTCATTAAAGCAACATTTGAACTGAGTGAAATGGTAAAATCCAATATGTTGTGTTTTCATGGCTGCACCATGCACAAATGAAAAGTCATGTGATTGGGATTCAGCCTGACATGGTAACTTGAATTCAACATAAACGTCAGTGCCTGCACGTCAACATTTAACCATCCTGATCCACCTGATTCAGACGCACTGCACCACCCACAGTTGTGGAAGAAGTACTTAAGAAAAAGTACTGACACAACAATTTAAAAAAACTCCATGACAAGTAAAAGTCCTGGACTCTAAGGTTGGAAACCACTGATTTAATCGCAAACAATGTATTGCATTTTATAAACTTATAATGTGTTTTGTAGTATGAAATCATAGTCTGAAAAGTAACAAGTTGCTGTAGCTGTCAGATAAATGTGGTGGAGTATAACGTACAATTTTGCTCTCTGAAATTTAGTGGAATAGAAGTATAAAGTAGCATGAAATGGAAACACTTAAATAAAGAACTAGAACATTGTACTCAAGTACAGTACTTTAGTAAATGTTTTTAGTTACTTTCCACCACTGACTACCCAGCCTCTCCGTCACATCTAACAGAGGCCTTTGTGTCTCCCAGCCAACCTCTAGAAACACACAATTACTCTGATTTAGGGTCAGGCGAGTCCAGAGGAGCTCTGCGGTCTGAACTGCGGCATCATTCCTCCTAAGTCTCCTCCTCTTAATCTCTATCCAGCAGTCTGAGTCACAGCTAGCCGTTTGCCAGCCTGCCTCCAGCCCACACAGAGCCCGGCCCTCAAGTCACCTGCACTAATCCTCAGGATAAATAAACCATGTGCAAAGCAGTGTAGCCAACCCGGGCTATTTTCAGCCCCGCTGTGCTTCTTCTTTTTTGTTCCCCCTCCTTCTCCTATGGTCCGAAAATGTCTTCATAAAAAGCGTCTCCCTCTCTCAGGCCGGGGCAAATAGAGCGTGCTCGAGCAGCATTACTGATCTGTCTACAAACCAGCTGGAGTCGTGGAGACGCTGTGTGGCTGTCCGCCCTTTAACAACATGGGATAAGATATCTCGTTGCTTTAAGATGAGCAGATTTGTTTGAGGTTGTTAAAGTGAGCGTTGCAGTTAAAGCATGGAAAAGAATGATTATGTTATTAGTATGCTAAAAAAACTGGTGATGTTTTGAAGCTCGCAGATGATCAATGTGGCCATCTCCTCTCTCTGTGAAAGCAGTTTTTTTGTCTCTGGATCCCTTGTGGCAGATCTGCACCCCTCCTTTGTTCCATCCTTCCTTATCTTTTACTTGCAGTTAATGATGCTCTAAACGTCCCCTTACTCATCCTAAAAAACCCTGTATGGGTCAGTTTCTCTGGTCTCAAGGGGTCGGATTCTCTAATGGCATGAAACAAAAGAGTTTTTCTGCAATAGGGGGGAAACAAAGTGAGTCATTAAGAGACAGAAATGGAGAAAGGTAGGAAGAAAAAAAGGCAGTCCATTTGTATTTATGTGCATTTTCAATTTGAGCATAAAAAATACCAGAGTGAAATCACTAGAAATTTGGTGGGGGGGAGTAAAAATATTACTGTGTTTACTCTTTGCTGAGGTGCAAAAGTAGGTGTATCAATAAAAAAAACCCTCTAAATCTAAGTGCAATGGAAACAGGCTTTGTTAATAAATCATGATGAAAAATAGCAGAAGGAAAAACATCAGATCTGTGTGGGGCGATGAGGAGCCTGTAACTCTCCTCACATTTATGCACGAAACAAACATAAATGGAATATTTCCATTGCGTTGCACTGTTTTCCATTGTCTGAGATTTGACTGGTGCTCTTTGAAATACGTCATCTCATTGCACTGTGTTGGTCTGCAGTGGTTTAATGGCCCTCGGCTGGATAATTAGCTCCAACAACTGTTTATCTTGATGGTCCTAATATTTCCATAACAGTACATAGTGGATGAAAACATACATTAATTTGCATTGTCCTTTGCAGATCAACTTTGGAAATTTAGTTCAAATTTGTGCTACATTTGGATGGAAACTTTTCACATAACAAGTGAACTGACACAAGGGAGACCTGGCTGTAACTTAACGTTGCTTTAAAGTTGTATGCATGACGATATAGGGTTTAATCAGCGGGGATGTAAGGGAGGTGAGTGTTCATTAAAGTTCCTGTTTTAAAATACGCTCGATAAAGTTGCACTTGAGCTCTCCTGCTGTGTTTGGCAGTCTCACTGCTGACAGATGACTTTTGTGTACAGGATTACTCCCCATTATGAGCCCTGAGTATTCACCTGCTGATCTGGGTAATGTGGTTACTTTGCCCCTCAATCAGTCTTTGGAGGTGGTCAGCACTAAATACCCCTCGTTCAGCACTGTGGGGCGAATATTAATTTAATTCTCTCAGTGCGTTCATGTGTATATCATAGTGCCGCTATGGGACGTGGGAATACATTTAAGACGCTGTTTAAGTGATTTCCTGTGTTCTTAATATCTCCACCTATCCTCTCTTCATCAAGGTTTTATTTTTGGGGGTGTTTTAAGCCCACGGCTCCTAAATCGGGGAGTGAAAATGGGGGGTGTCATGGGAGCAAAGAGAACAAAGGAAAGGGCATAAGAGGGAGGGAAAGGGAGGTAGAGAGAGAGGAGAGAGCATGACATGAAAACATAATGAGGATTGTCATGCCCAAGGGGGTTGATGTGAGGAATGCACTGCGCAGGGGTTGAGGCGAAGGAGGAATGCAGAAAATTGCTTAAGAGCGGAGGGAGAGAGGGGGGAAAGCTGAGGATAAACACTGTGACCGAGAGGTGACATAACTTTGCTAGCTCAGCACAGGAGGATGTGACAGGTTCAGGAGCCAGGATGTGGAGCGCAGCTGTTCTGACCCATAAGCTGTTGGACGGTGTGTGGGTGGTGGCTGCGCTTCATCTCTGTCGCTTCAGGCCACAAAACCCAGAGGAAATGCAAACCTAAGTATATTCTTGCCAAGGGAAAGATGTGCCGTGTCCCCACCAAGAGCCTGGTTCTTTTCTCGCTCCCAGCACGGCCGGAGTTGTCAGAGAAATCTGAGCTCATTTTCACCCTCTGGGTTGCTTTTAGACAGTTCGGGTTGGGGCTAAAGAAAATCACTGCATGAGCTTTACAGCAGTCAAACAGGAAATCAGACATGAAAAGCACATGGGATGCATTTGCAACTGCAATCTTGTACTCCAATGAAAACACCACAGTGCCCAAAGGAAACTGTATTTGGGATTTCAGGGGAGCACAGTAGTGGTTTTGTATATTTTACTCCATCCCTAGAGAGTATATTTTATATTACTGCTGAGCATTTCCGAAAGCTTAACATACATTCTAGATTTCCTACCTTCCAGACATCCATTGGACTCACTTCATGCAAGAACAGTTTGAAAGTTGACTTGCTGAAACTTGAAACTTGCTTGAGAAAAGTGATCCATCACTGAAAATGTTTATGTATTTATTTATCGTCAACGTTACTTCATCCCTGCTGGATTGTACATCTGTGAGCAGTGACTGTATTTAAAACTGCAATGCTTTGGGAAATGGGCGTCAGTGATGTAATTGACACACAGCACTTATAGCAAACATGCTAAAACATGCAGAAATAGTCCTTTAACGGTTATATAACTGTTTTTCTTAAACAGGCTTTCCTAATACACTTACAGCTTGCAAATGATAAAAGTGATAGACTGACTCTCATGCCGCCATGCTCTTCTCCGAGGCTCAGCGTGTCTTACATTTTGTCTACAAAATCTACAAATGCGTGTTGCCTTCTTGAGACATGACAGCAGCGATCAGAGAACAGAAATTATGACACAACTGTCATGACAGCAGTGTGCTGGCAGCATGCAAACACACATCTATTCCCCGGGTAGAGCTGTCAAAGCCTGAGTTTGACAAACAAAAAAAGGGCCAAGAATCAGACCAAGGGAAGTGGCGCGTCAGAGTGGGACTCTCGCTCTGTTCTCCTTTACTGGGGTTCAGTGGAGGTTTTTAAATAAGCACAGTTTGCTGTCTACTTCAGGAATGCCTCCGAGTCCAATTAGCAGAGATGATTCTCTTCCACTGTGGAGGAGCAGAGGGGGAGCGCTTGGTGCTTTCGATAACGCCGTAATAAGTGCCGGAGCCATTTATCCGTTTCTCAAAGTGCTTCTCTGAGCGAAGCAACACAATAACTTTTCACATGAGTCTGATTGGTCTTCCTGTTCACTATCTTTTTCAAACTAAATCCATTAAGCAAGGAATATCGTGTAAAAATGGCGGAAAAACACAACATCAGTAATTACAAAAACAACTCGGCCTCTCTTGCATTGAAGCTGAGGTATAGTAGAGATTTCAAGAATGATCACCAGAATCTGCAGCTCCCCGCAGCTTTAAGGAGCTTTATAGTGACTTTCAGCTCATCGTTTATCCATCCGGCCCGCAACGCAGTCTCACTGCTCTCACAGCATCATTATCAGATGCAGCAGGATAACAAATTAAAAGGCGATATTACATCAATGTGTTCACAACCGGTTTCCACTTCCCCCAAGTGGCCAAAAAAGCCCAACAAAACCCAGTTATTGCAGGTTTACACATTTTGGTAGGAAAAGCCCGTTTTTAATCAAACTCAAATTTTAAATCTCTTACGTGAACAACTGTTCAAACAATTATGTATCTAATTCCCCTTTTTTGGGGCCACTGTTCATCACACTGGCATATTATTGAACACTACCTCAGCAGAGGAGGAAATATTAGCTGCAAAGACGCAAAAAAATGAATTGGTTTTTCTGTTTATAATTCGGTGACAGGAGATGAGTAGGTACTGTCAACTTTCTGTGTGTGCCGTCAATTGGAAAAGTCTACCCTGGTGGCGGCTAACAGTTGCAGGATCACTCTTTTGTTTTCCACATAATTAGAGAATTAATTTATAAAAAAAAAGAAGCGATCCTGTCAATTCAGTTGAGTACTGAATCTGCATTCTTATCACAAATGGCCTGAAATAGTTTCTTATCAGGCTCTTTTTTCTTCTTCTTCTTTTGATCTTTTCACAAAGAACAGTGAGCTGGGATACACCTCTTTCTTTATTCATCAAGCACTTTGCAATGAAACAATGAAAAGATTAACAATGCAATGCATCAAAGGCGGTCTTCAAAGAAAGTGCATTTTCCAGTTTTCTGGAGCTGTGTGTTGATGTAGATAAGAAAGGGAAGTTGAGAAGAGAGAAATAAAGGCCTTAGAGCTCTCCAGGCGAAACACCTCTCCACTGCCACTATGTTCTGGCCAGATGCAATTTCCTGAGAAGCTCACTGCTCTTCAAAGAGAAGTGAAATTGCTCTATCACAGATGACACAGTGGAGAGCTGAGAGGAGGAGGTGGGGGGTCAGTTTAAGAATCAGTCTTGGACTTGTGAGCTACATAAATTATCCATCCCCCTCAAATTATAGAGGAAAGGTCAATAAGATGCTTGAGTGGATGTTAGGACCACACATACACTCACACATTAAACAACTATTTATATGCTTAATACGTGTGCCTTTCACATTCCAGCACTGAAATGAATTATTGAGGCAGCACTAACTAAAATATTTGGAGCATGTGCTCACAACCAGACGGCTCGAATCCAATCAGGGAAGAGGCGTGAAGCAATGTTTGGGTTTAGGGGAAGGGACTCTGCTTGGCCAACAACCGCTGCATCATTAAAGTGCCACAGAACAAGGGACCGTCTGGTTGGTGTGGTAGAAAAATTAATTGGCTATGAAGAAATGTTTGATTTGTGCATTGTCATGGTTAAGGAACCTGAGGGGGCCTTGGGGAACTTCACACTTGGCATACTTTTGGTGAGGAGGTGTGTCAGGCTGTCTGGAAGATAAGATGAGAACCTTGGAGATGACAAACACTGACACTGTGTCTACCCCACCCCTGATCTAGGTTTTGTCCATTGTTGTTGAAGACTGAGTTTTCTGAATCAAATGGGGAGTTTAATATTTTCTTGTCTTCTTATGAGGACAACAATCTCATCAAGTGCCTTGTGCCTTGCCTTGTGATTGGACGTTAGGTTGAAAGGTGATCTTAAAAGGCCTTTTTCACAGCAGACATTTTGACTCGTCATAGTGGGAACAACTCATTAACAATGGCTCTGTTCTATTCCCAGTCAGTGAGCAAGCATGCACACCACCAGGACCCTGAAACTGGAGCAGCTAAATGGAATGCAGCCATCATTCATTTTTATTATTTACCCCTGTGCTTTTCCTACTGTAACATGTCAAACATGACCACTGTGGCAAAAAGCCTATTGCTACTTTTCTGTGACACATGTGATCTTCTTAACAGTTGGATGGCTGCTCCAACTAAACTACAGGTTGTAATGTACTGTATGTATTTATAAAGTTCCTAATTTCACAACTTACAAAGTAACAACACATTACTCAGGATTCAAATCCAGATTACATCAGCCCAAAGTCACAGCAAGTGGATCAGCAGAGGTGCCGCACATTTATGTAGATTATTGATGGAAATATGCTAAACTGTAATATAAAGCACTCATAAATAACAACAAATGCTATCCTACTAAATACTAATGCGCCGAGCTGACATCTTCTCACCTGATATCAATTCCGATAATACTCTTTGCTGAGGTTTTAAAATCTGTAACTCACGGAGATAAGATAAAATAAGACATTACTGATCCTCAGAGGGGAAATTAACATGATACAGCAGTACAGGAACCAGTCTAAAGAGGAAGATAAAGCCCTATTTAAAATAAACACAACACAATAATAAATTAAATACTATATACACTACACACCACAATACATGTACATGACTTTTGCATTGTGCAAATATACACTCAATTGCCAGTTTATTAGGTACACCAAGCTTAAACTAAAGCAGTCTAACACAACAGACATTCATGAAAGTTATAATATAATTTTATAGCTTCAACATATAATATATTGATTCAACTTTATGATAATCTTGGAGGATGATGTTTGCAGTGCTGTTGAAGTTCTTTGTTATTTAGCCTTCCCTCACTGATATAAATGGGGTGGACAAAATAATAGAAACTGGCTACAGAGTGTATATGTGCGTAATGACTAATGAATCTACTCCGCGTAGAGGTGTGAATTATGAATCATTTCCTGATACAAAACATTTAGTTTAGTTCAGTTTAAAGATTCAAAGTCACTGATGTCACTGAAAAGTGACTTATTCAAAGTACAGGTGTTTACATGAGGGTCGGGTCAATAGACAGGCAGGAACAACAGGGAATCCAAAATCCACAGACAAAACACGAGGTGCTTTCAAAAGGCCAGACAGAGACACGGAAACCAAACACAGGGCAAAAATATTTCCAGCAGTGGAACAGCACAAAAATACATAAGCAACAATTACTTCAATTAAGTCCAAGAAACACACAGGACACAACAGGCACCAACCACAAACAATGAACTGACAAGAAACAAAGGAAAGAGACCGGTATAAATAGAGTGGAGGAAACAAGAGACAGGTGAACACTAGGTTTTAGCGCTCTTCTGCTAAAAGCTACTGACTCAGTAAAGTCAGTTCTGTTTCAAGATTCGGTGTTAAAGACTCATTCATACTATACATATACTGAACACCTCTACAGCTGAAACTGCACTATAGAAGGTGTACTTCCCTACCTTCAATCAGAATAATTAAGAAAGTAATGTTTATTCATATAGCAGCTTTATAGAGCAGATCACAAAGTGCGAAGTGCTTCAAAATAAAAGACAAAGGCAAGACAAACTGAATCGAGGGTCTGAGGATAGAGGGCGCCGTATGCTGTCCTTTGAAGCAAAACTGTGATTCGTGGTTTTGGGCTCTATAAATAACATTTACTTGACTTTGCATATATTACAGACAAAACATGAGTGTGAAGAACAAAAACAGAATAAGAAAATAAAGGTGCATTTTGAAGGGATTCACATGAGTTCCAAAGTTTAACATCCACAATCTTGAAGCAAGAGTGTCCTTTAGTTTTCGGCCTAAAGTGAGCTCCAACAACAAGCCCTGATCAGAAGATACCAGAGACCTAAATCTGATACGGGGCTGTGTCGCTCTCGAATGTAGGCAGGTGTCTGCCTAATGACACCTTAAGGAGCATCCAGAGACATAAAAAAAGGCTTCCAGTAGTTTTCCCTTCACTGGGTTAGTAGGAAAAATAGTATAATATCCCACACTTCAAAGCCACTTCAGTGCAGCTGCTGCAGCATCTAGAGCTAGTGTTTGGTGTCACTGTGTACGATTGTGTGTATTAATGTCTCCCCCCCACCAAAGGTAACTGAACTCTCCTGGTTAAATTATGCTACACAGCTCGCACATATGTCACTGTTGCATGTTATTGATCACTTAATGGATGATATGTGTAAGAGGATCTACAGCTTCTTCCACAAATGTCCACGGAAGATAAACGGGAATCTTCTTCGCCGGGCGGGGGGGGGGGAACCCCACCATCAAACTTACTCCAATCTATTCAGTGAGGTTGCTGTTTGGAATGATCAATGTTCAGCTCCAAATTAAAAAACTGCGTCCGATGCCAGCGACCGTTGGCAGCGGCGCCTGGGTGCGCCAGCAGCAACAGCAGGGTTTTATGGCAGAGACGTTATAGCCAGGGACCTCTGCTATTTGCTGCAGGGAAAACTTACTTGAGCCAGTCGTACACGTCAGTGGACTGTTTAAACACATTTCTCTGACCAGCTCCACTGCGTTATGCCATATCTCTTCTGCAGAAGGGTTTAATTTCAAAGGATAGCACTGTACAAAGCCGACCCCTCCCTGGTTGTGAAAATTATAGCAACAAAAAGATGAAAAGGTAGATGTAAACACTTACACAGAGCTGTGAGGATTCAACTAAATGAATAAAAAGCTCAAAACAATGTTTGATTATAAATTCTAACATGGACTCGTCGGCATAGATTTCAAAATGCATATTATACACGGAATGATATCAACACACCCCGACGTTATCATCATAAAACAAGAAAAAAAAATCAACCATAAAAGTGTAAATCTGACTTTGTATTGTAAATATCTGTTTGTACTTCTGCGAATAAAATGTTACTGAGACAAATTCACATCAGAGGTTTCGATTCAAGCCAGCAGCATCCACAGAAAAAACACACAGCAAGTTCATGTAGAGGTTTGCTCTTTCTTTGTTGTGGGGGTTCATCATTCTTTAACTTGCTATAAATAGATAACATGCCCTATGATTTATACAGAGCGTGTGTTGTCTGCACTCTACCGTTCAAACACCAAATAAAATGCCTCCATTTTTATGGAAAAATGCTGATGATATTCTATATTTTTCAACACATCCTTTTGAAAAGACCAAAACCCCCCTACTGTTTTTCCTACTGAAGACGTAAATCGCTAAAAACAGGCCTTCTTTTAAAAAGACAATAACTTCCTAAAACACCACGGCGCTGTAAAACTCAAACAGGATTAAATAGTGCATTTTCTGGGGGCTATATTTAGGTGGATTTGTTGCCCTTGTGAGTAATTACGGCAGCAGGACAAGTGTATGTGAGTTCGACTCAAAATAAACTACAGTGCCCAAGTTCATTGGGGTTCATTTTACAAAGACATCAGCACATTTATATCTCCTTGGTGCTTGTTTTGACTTAATTGGGCAAAATTGTAAATACAGAATAGATGAAATGTACATCTTATTTATTTCTCTGCAGTGGTAGGGCCCCCTATGTTAGTGTTCTCCAGGGGGAGTGAATTTTTGGTTCCAGCATCGAAACCAAGCATCGGACCAGCATTGTTGACTAATTCTTAGTCCTGTCTGTGATTTGAACATTCCCAATGAGTCAGTTCATTACTTCGTGTCGTGATTCACGTCACAGCGTTGCGTATTGAGTCTGACCATTTGCATCGCCACAACTGAATCCATGAACGAGAGACAGCTAATGTAGACACAGCACTGAGTGTGCAGGAGCTGTTGACGGTGTAACAAAAAATAATGTCTACTGGGAATCAGGGCTAGCGTTTGTAAGATAGGCTAACTTGCTTCATCTTTCCGAGTGGAATATAAAAAGCACGATGGATTCCCCCAAATGTTTGTATATATTGTAAAGGGACAGATTTGTTAAAGTTCTAACAGTGTTGTTACACTTTTCAATAGCATTTCAATAACTAGCATGTTCATACAGAGGATATATTTATATGACCTCGCTATATTTATGTGGACTGCTTAGCTAAACAACCTACCTCAGGCATAGCTCTCATGAGCTGGTAACACAGCTAGCAGCAGCATTTACCCAGTGACAGAGGGCACCAGTGAGCCACTGAACATAAAGAACTGGATTTATAGCAAATGGAATTGGCAATTTACCACTTTGAAGTCTTCTGCTCTGCACTCGGTGCCGTGGAAGTGGCAAGAGAGCAGCATGTCGTTGATGTCGTGACCGGTGCGGTCGTAGAATTCCCGCATGTTGAAGGGCCGCGGCTTGAAGTTATGGAAATCGGCTTTGACCTTCAGGCTCTCCAGAACGCTCTCCTCCACAAGATGTATGTCTCTGATCTCATACCTGAGAAAAACAGACAGACAGAAAAAGAGCGGTTAAAGAAATATTTCACGTGCACATTTTATGTCCTGCACTTTGGTATGTGTTGATTCATTTCCTTGAACATCTTCGCAGTGAATGATCACTTCCTGATGGTTAAAGTAGACTCCATAAAAAGTACATTTGAAAATTTTAACATTTGAGTCTTTATCTGTGAACGTTTGCTCCGCTGAACCAAAGCTAAAAATAATACAATCCAGCATGAGTCACAACTGATAGAAAACATTGAAAATGTACAAGATGGGTTTTTTTTCCGGGGGAACTGATAGCACAACCAGAGTGTAACGGTTTATTGTACAGCACATAATAAAGTTCAGAGCTGTACGACCCCATAAAGCCAGTCTTCCATCCGCTGTCAATGCAGCGGCTCCAGGCTACACAGTACTTCAACTCGAGTCTCACTTATCTGGATTTAAACGTATAGAAAAATGTGTTTGTGTATGTTGATTGGATTGTTTTGGCCTTGAGAAGTCTGAAACTGACTGATAGTCGCCTTTAAAAGTAAGTCTGACTAGAATATTAAATGTATGGCGAGAAGAAAGGGAATTTTTAAGAGTTTTTTTTTTTTAGAGGAATCGTGTTCATTTTGACTTTGAGTGAATTCACTCATTACTCATAAGTATATCCGCTCATTATTCTTGTCAAAGTCAGTGAATTCTTCTTGTCACTTCTTCCAAAACAAGAAAGACACATTTCCATGAATTCAGGCATGCTTTACTTTGATCAAAATCCCACATAAAAAGAGGAAAGAGAACAGCATTAGACATCCTTTTTAATGTTGTTTGTTTCTTATCATTCAAGATTTTTACTGTGGGTTCAAGGATGGCAATGTCTGTCTGTCGGCCCACCTCTTTACGTGACGGATTGCCATGAAATTTGTTACGGACATTCATCGGGCCCCAGAGGATGAATCCTAGGGATTGGTGATCTCCTGGCTCTTCATCTAGTGCCATCAGCAGGTCAGACTGTTCACTTATCCTGAGAAATCCCAACATCTACAAGAGATTAACATTTTTTGCGGCCATTTATTCTTCCCATACAAAATGTTCTAATGATTTTCGAGATGCCTTGACGTTTCCTTGAGGCCACCTGGAGGTTGACATTTGTGGTCTTAAGTATCTTAACAATTATTGGATGGGTTGGCTTGACATTTGGTGCCGAAACTCATTTTCACCTCGGGGTGAATTGTAATCACTTCCTCTGAGCAATCATAAGGTCAAAATTTTTATTTGTCCAATACTTTGTTTTATGACCAAATACTGACAGTAATGACATTCCCATTCCCTGCTGTACGTTGTGTGTAAACCTGCAATAACTGATTTGTTTGGCCACTTGAGGGGAGCAGAAACGTTAACTTAAAGGTAACTTATACCAAGCAGTTGCTTATTTTCTCACCCAGCAGTTACGGAGCAACATTCTCATTCATTTGGAGTCGTGCTTCTGGCCACCTGATGAATTTAAGTCCGATATTCACTCTCTTTTAGCTCTGCTTTTCCTGATAATATTCCTGATAATAATATAATAAAATTCCTGAAATATCTGGCTCTTTAGTTGCTAAATCCTCCAATACGTTTGCCAACTAGTCGTGTTTGTTAACCAGAAAAGTAAAGTTGCAGGGCTCTTTGAAATTGTAACACTGAGATGTCTTTTTCCTGGTCTTACAGTAATGGCTGGATTACATTGAAGTGATACAATGTTCTAAATAAATTAGATTGTTCAAAGAAATGAACTATGAATGAACTCCTCATGTTTCATCATATATTTATCACTAATGCTAATTTCTCAATGATTATCTTGCATGGTAATATCTCAGACAGCTAAGCCCCAGATATCACAACATTATATTGATAGCTTGACATACAGCTACATCTTTGTGATATTTCATTTTGTCTGCATCACCAGCAATAGTCTAGTTTTTTTTTTTTTTTACTATATCAAGAATAAAGGTCTGCCTAACTAAGCGGGGATCCAGACAACCTACATCACACACAGCATTATCGGGGACGCTGGGAAATGTTCTTTCATTTAATGGAGCTCACAAAAATCTGACCACGCTGCCTTGTATTAAAAGAGAGCAGAATAGCTGTAAATGCACCCACCCTCTACCCTCGCTGTGATCTCCCACTGTGCTATTATTAAAAATGTCACCATTTTAATGGACTCACCAAAGAGCAGATTGCTTGGAGGTGTTTTTTTCAGAACACTGCCTCAAATGAAATGCCTTTTAGAAATGTCTCACATGAATGTAGCCACTCATATATGAATATGGTCTTTTATTGATCTTATTGTTACACCCCATGTGCTTTTATTGCGTTACACGGACGAGAATGAGATTCACAGGAGCTTGTAATGTATGTATAACCCAAAACTTGGAACTAAGTGCAGTAATCCTTTGTTTTCATGAGGGCAAAGGGACATTTATTACTCTAACTGAAATCTTCCAAACATTAAATCAATAATGACCAGCCTCATTCAGGTTTAAAAATTACTTCACAGATTTCTTTCTTTTGTGACATTAAGATTAGGCCAAGCCCCATTATGGCAGAGGCGGGGAGTGTTTTTATTTCATTGAAAGAGAACTTAATTGAGGTAAGGCACTTGCTCCCCAATGTGTAGTGGACAAACCTGCCAAGAAGGCAATTATGAGATAAAATCCCATAAGAACAAGCCGACGGGATCGGCAAAGGCTGACACTTCGGCGTGTGTGTGGCTTAAATACTGTATCATGCCACAAGACATTTCCCAAACCAGTGACTCCAAGGGGGCAGAGAACACCCTTAAATGGATTTCATGCCCCGAGCACTTTCATTTCTGGCTGGGGGTATAACAGCTAAGTGAGCTGTTGCATCGCCTCTCTATCTTGCCACGGGAGGCAGGATAATGAGCACTAAACCTACTTCAGAGTCTTAAGAGTTAAGAGATGAGTGCATGAAGAAGGAAACTTAGCAGGAAAATCAGCCCCCCTCTATGCTTTGGTCTCCAAGATTGAGAAGTCTTCCTTGTGAACTAGCGCCTGGAAATGTGAGATTAGTAGATGTAGGCCGGAAAAAAAAGATCCAGATGGCAAGTGTTGATCATCTGTCACACCGGCATCACAGAAAAAAAATGCAATATTTAGTGTTCAGTCTGGGATCTTCATTAAAGATTTAGGATAGAAGTTGCCTGTATAGCCACATAAAAGCAAAGCCACCAGAGGCCTTCAGCACTTTGTCCTTGATCTCTTTAACTGGCAGCCTGCTTCACATCCTTTGAGCTCTGAGTTTATATACTTTTTTTTAAACTTTAGATTACTCATGATGACAGACACTGGTCAACACTCTACGCTCCTGAAATACTGTCTGCCACTAAATGTGGTGAATGACACCGGCTTGCTGATTTGTTTCATTATTGCTGCCTCTGTTGACATTTGAAACAATATTACAGGGAAAGCAACATTTTTATCAAACAGCTTTCAAAGCCAGGATTAGTCAGTCTCTCTCTCTCTTTGCAAGATCTTTCTTCTTTCTCCTCTGCTTCTAGTTCAGCCCTGTGCCTGGTCTTAATCACTGAAAATGTGCTATTCATTCAGAACTGTTTTTTTTTTATTCCCCAGAGAAGCAAAATCTCTCACAGCTCAGAAACAAAGTGGATTTAGTGTGCAGGAGTGGAGTTTCTTTGCAGCTCTGTCGAAGTTTCATGAGGATTTAAACGTATAAATGACAAAAATATCACAAGCATCTGCCATTTCCCTTGTAATGAAAGGGAGCAGACTCTCCACATCTTTTCCTCCTGCGCATACAGTACATGCTGTTGCAGGCTCCAGCGTCCAGAGCTTTCAGCTGCACTGACAAGACGGCTGGCATTCTCTGATTATAATGCCTCAGTTAATTCAAGCCTGACAAGCCGTGCTCTCGGAGCACTGGATGACTCAACAAGGTAGAAATTATTAGAGCTTGTTGGACGAGTGAGACACAAACGGCAGCGGTGGATGAAGCACTCAGACCATTTACTTAAGTAAAAGTAGAAATACAACACTGTAAATATTCTCCATTAAAGGTAAACGTGCTTTATTGAAAATATTGCTTAAAAGTATTGTTTGCAAGATGTACTTAAATGATCAAAATTGGCCCCTGTGAGTGTCACAGTATTATTTTGACTGATGCATTATGTGCAAGCTGCATCTTACTGCAAATTGAACAACGTTACATTTTAGATTGTTTTCTATTTAAATCTTAACATGCGAAGGATCTAGTAGCTCCAGCTGTCAAATAAATCTGACAGTGGATCCAAAAGTACAATATTTCCCCTTGAATATAAAGTGGCATTAAATGGAAATACACAAGTACGTGTACATGTACCTCAAGTTTGTACTTAAGTACAGCACTTGAGTAAATGTAGCTAGTTACATCCCACCAGCGACATTTGCGGTATAAAACTATTATTGCTGCTAATGTTTGCGTTTCTAATGACAGGCTTAAAAAGGGGAAAGAGAGTTTCTATGAAGACATGACTTGACGCGTCAGACACCGACGATGGAAGCGGCACAGATCAAAGCGAACACGCTTGTGATGCTGGTGGCCATGGTTACCTCTGGTTGAGCAGCGCCAGCAGCTCGCCCGCGTGGTACAGGTCATTGCGCGACACGCGGCTGAAGCGGAAGGCGTTCAGGTTGCAAAAGGTAACTGCGGGGAACGTCATGGTCGGGGTCGCGACCTCGTCCAGCCTGGTGACGTGCGGGTACTCGAGGTAGAAGTGGATCCGGTCCACGCACACGTACAGCAGGAAGGTCAGCGAGCCCAGGAAAAACACGACCCACAGGCAGCGTTTGATGCAGAGCCGCTCGTGCGTGAAAATGTGGGAGATGCCGTGCAGGGTGGAGCTGTGCGCAAAGACCTCTACGGGTGGAGGCTGACGTGTGTCCACGTCGTCGGCGTCCACTTTGAGATCCATTGTCGCTGTGCAACAAGCGGCGTCAAGACGGAACTGCGCCGATGTTCATTCACCTGTGGCCTTGATCCACCCGCGCAGGTGCAAACGTGTCGATAACCACTGCCGGTCCGGTCGCCATCCCTCACGCAGACCGACGGAAAGGCATTCTGAGCGTTAAAAAAGTCCGGCGAGCGGGAACTGTGAGCATCTCGATGTTGCGCGGGTTCCTCACTGGGCCGCAGCGCAGCGAAGGGAAAGGGGCTCGGCAAAGTGTTCCATCGGCGTGGCCGGTGGGAAGTCCAGGGAGGCGCGCATCGTTCCCGCACGCCGACAGGAGGAAACCCGGGGAACGGGAAGAGGAAAGGAAGAGGAAGAGGGGGAGAGAGAGAGAGAGAGAGAGAGAGAGAGAAACCCTTCTGACACTTCAGCTCGT
Source organism: Gadopsis marmoratus (assembly GCA_036023855.1). NCBI lineage: Eukaryota > Metazoa > Chordata > Actinopteri > Centrarchiformes > Percichthyidae > Gadopsis > Gadopsis marmoratus. The sequence continues at coordinate 85,628 of JAVQJF010077484.1, read as the reverse complement.
TGACGGAGAGTCCGGCCGTTACGCGCGTCTCCTCTTCAATCCGCAGATTTTCAGGTCCAGCCGGGGATCTGAACACGGGGTTTGGGAGTCGGGCGGTTGGCTATTGTGGTCGGTGGCGAGTCGTGAGCGTCTCCTCCGCTGTCGGTGGTGTCCGCGGCAGCGGACGGGAGAGGAGACAGACTGACCCCTCTGCTTCACCTGGGAGACGAGTTATAGTTTCACACACGAGAGGGCAGCCCGACTGAGAGAGAGAGAGAGAGAGAGAGAGAGAGAGAGAGAGAGAGAGAGAGAGAGGGAGAGAGTCCTTCAGGGACTTACAGTGTAGCAGGCAGGGCTTCAAATGTCCTGTTTGTAAAGCAACCATCTGCAGCATCTCTTCACAAGGGTGCGAAGGATCCATAGAGGCTGAAACAGTCCAAATTGCAGCCAAAGAAAATGAAAAGAGCACCACTGGACATAAGCTGAAAGTAAACCTCGGTGCTATAATTGGATCTAAACAGACAAGAGGGAGAGAACTGAGCAGGACGTTAAAGGGGCACAACAACAGTTTAGTATTGCTCTTCCATGAAGTCGGGCGTCTAACAAGAGACAGATTAGAAAACAGAAAGGTCGAAATTGAAGAGGCAGAGATACCCTGACCTTTAGTCCTCCTATAGGTCACGCTCCTAGGAAAACACTGGGGCCTACACTTCCCATAATGCAACTTGAGCTTAAGCGCTGTTGTCATGTCTGGGCCAGCCTCTGATCCAGCGTCTTCAACTCAATGTGATCTCTCCTGCATTTCGTTCCTCTGCCTTTCTGAAAAAATGAAGGGTGTTCGAGGGGGTTAAGCAATGATGACTTTGGCAACATTCAAAGACTACAACTCCCATGAAGGTTTAACAGTGCGGCAGAGTGGGTACTTATGGCATGGCAACTAAAGTAATCTCTGCTGTCTAAAAACCTCCCTGTCTGTTATGTGCATTATTGAATATGTCAGTGTGATTTTGAATGAGCTTTTCTTGCTTCTGGAACAAAACCAGGAATTTCTGGTTTCACTTTCACCTTAAACCCTACCTGCCTGGTAAACACCTGCGTAGTCTGTAGTGTCTGAACTCAAGTCGAGATAACCCTGATGACGTTATGACATCGGGGTTCATTTTTCTTTTGGAAAAGCTCCCTTCGGAGCTGCAGAAGACATCATACAACTGTTTTCACAGGCTGAGTAGTACTCTTCATGACGAGTAAGCTGAACTTGTTGTGTAAAGTTGGCGGAGTCACCACTACCGGGCAACTGAGACTGGTGGACCCAGACAAAACCTGGCAACCCAGAGTAAACAGACTGTGTTACTAAAACTCAAATACCAAAGGTTCAACACACTGTCAGACCAAAACATAATGCAGTATTTACTCTGGGTATAAATTATATCAGGATCAAGTATTTCAGAGCCTGAGTGAAAAACAACACATCAAACTGCACTGAGCTCCCTCAAAGTCTGCCTCGTCTATTTGATTTTTATTTGATATGTTTTCTTCTAAGGTTCTCATCATTACAAATGCCTTATTGAACTATATCTCATCTTATAATATGCTGTATATATTTGTAATGGGTCTGCTGCTGTCAATTATTTCAATCTGATTATGTTCTCAATTAAATGTTTGATCTATACAATGTCTAAAAAAGTCAATTAAACATGCATGAACCGATGAGAAATGGTCCGCATATTTACATAGCTTGTTTTGTCCCACCAACAGTCCCAAACTTAACTCTGCTCTCTGTTATAGAAGACAAAAACAAAATGAGGAATATTTTGGTATTTATGCTTACAAAATACTTATAGTATACCTTGTAGAATAGTAATGCTGCACAGTGTAGGGCAGTGCTGTATGTTTTTTAGTGTATATGTCATGATAGTGCAGTAACGTGAAAACAATTCTTTGGCTTTTTTGTCCATTTTTTTGTCTCTGAATTAAATTCAGACTTGAACGTGATAAATAGAGAAACCCAAACTTTGATAACAAACCCTACACGTCTATCAGAAGTGGGAAGGGGTGAGAGTGTGTAAACAGCTATACTCTCCAAAACAAAGTCATTTTCAGGCACCACAAAGGAAAAATAATGATATGTGTGTTTATGTTTAGATTGGGCCATGAATAAACAATGACATTTAGTCCCCAGCTGGGTACTGCCGTGAAAAATGGATCTGGCTGTGCAACGAGGCTGAATCAAGCTTTGTTAATATGACAAAATATTTATTACATGTCATGAAAGATGCATTACTTTTAAATCTTAAATACATCAGCATGAAAAAGGGATTCTTAAGAGTCCTACTACAGTCGCCACTGTGCCCAGGGGCAGCTCTTATCTCAAATCCAGCATAAACAGCTATAACTAATGCAGAAATGTCTACGGCATTTGATATATTTATGAAGCTTGAGCAAGCTGTTCCCTAAGATGTATGGCTTACGTGGCTGTGTGTTATTGTGTTACATTAATGATGTAACTCTTACCTGTAAGGTAGTGGGGGAATATAACCAAGTCATTTACTGCAGCGCTGCATATTTACTTACTGTTTTGTTTTGACGCAATCTGATGAAACTTTGGGCCTTTTTGAAATTGCGATGGTCACTATTTTATGATGTGATATGATCAATGACTGTTACTTGCAGCTCTAAGGTTACACCGAGTGAAAGATTTAAACCCAAGAATCCATGTTTTTTCAACTCTGCACCCTTCCATCAAATCCTCGTAACATTTTAAATAAAGTTGTTTTGGGTTTGAACACTGGTTGGCTGTGGGTCAGTGGGGTTTAAGAGCGATACTTACTGAGAGATGACACGGTCGCACATTTTGAGACTTGACGCGCTGGCTGCTGTCCGGGGTGCTGAATGATGTGTGTCCTGTAGGGCTATCGGGTCCGGGTGTTCCTCTCCAGGCCTGCAGGGGGCAGCAGAGCCCGCTGCAGCATTCTGATAAGCAGAAGGAGCGACAACATGTGAGCGCGCTGCAGCAGCGGAAAACATGGCGGTGCCCGTTGGTGCAGCTCGTCTCTGTCGCCTGGCAGGACGGACTGTAATCTCTCCGTCAGTCAGACACAGACGAGCTGTCAGCCTGCCGGCGAGGAGATGCTACATATCCACCACGACGGGGAACAGTGAGTGAATGTGTTTGTAATGTTAGCTTCCGAGGCTGCAGCTCGGAGGTCAGTGTCCCACACTAGGCGCAGCTGGAGCTGATGACTTGTGTTTGCTATTGTTACATTTCCCGTTGTAACGTGCCCCTTTTCTGCCTCAACAACAACCATGTCAGCTGGGCTGAAGTAGTCGCGGAGTAACCGTTTTCCTAGCAAGACGCAAAACAAGCGAGCGGAAGTCGAGAAAACGTTCGGCGAGTGGTCGGACCTTTCTGAACAGACCCGCGGCTGGCTGTGCCGTCCGCAGTGCGCATGCGCAGTCGCTGAAACTAGAGAGTAGACGCATCATATTTTTACACGCAGATGGCGAAGGAGTGTTTGGTTGCTGTTTGAGGTTCATTATGTTCAGCCAGCTGTTTGGCCGATAATAGATTCCTACCATGGTCAAACGTCTTTACGCGCGCATTTTCTGCAGCGTGTCCCTTCAATCAGCCACGGGATTATGAATCGAAAAGGTAATCAGCTAAATTGTGAATTGTGCTAACAAGCTTATTAATATCAACCTAAATGCAAACTGGCACACTACCCAAAATTCGTTGTTATAAAGTACTCATTACTTCCTAATGATAAACATCAAGCAAGATCTTTTTTTGCAAAAGAGACTTGGGTCACTTTTTTACTGTCAACATTTTGAATTTATCAAAATGTGACCATGGTAAAAAATCTTCATCACTTCATATATGATTTCTGTGGAAATATAGCTGAAATCCTACAGGTCACACTGGAAACTATTAGTAACAAAAGGAGGAACAAAAGATTTCATTGTTGATTATTGTGAATATTATTATAAATAATATTTAGATCAATTTTATAGACAGACAGCATAAGCATAGAGCCAGATTTGGGTTCTAATGGAGACACCAACGAGGCCTCCGTTATTAAATATAAAATTTTTCTTCTTATTCTCTGTAGATATTCAGTTCAGGCTTGATGAGCGAACGGCACACAGCAGTCTGGACCTGTTCAAGAAAGACACTGGCGTCATCTACCGTATGTTGGGTCTGGACCCCAGCCAAGTTCAATCCAACCCTGAGCGTTTCCGAGACTGGGCGGTCGTGTTTGGCGATGAGAACATCAGCTGCGGACGACACTACTGGGAGGTGACCGTCAAAAAGTCTCAAGAGTTTCGTCTGGGTGTGGCCGAGGCGCTGATGTCCCGAGAGGACTGTGTGGGCACCAACAGTTCCTCCTGGGTGTTCGGCTACGCTCAGCGCAAGTGGTTTACCATGACCAGCAATAAGGTAGTTCCTGTGACGCTGGTGGGCAAGCCGGACCGCGTAGGCATCCTGCTTGACTACGAAGCGGGCCTTCTGGGGCTGGTGGACGTCCAAAAACCCATGATCATTCACACCGTCAGGGTCCATTTCAAGGGTCCCGTCTGCCCCGCATTTGGACTTTGGGACGGGGAGCTGCTCACACACTCTGGCGTGGAGGAGCCCGAAGGCCTGAAGTGAAGCAGGATTAACTCTGATGATAATGATTGTGTGTTTGATACCGTGGCAACATTTACAGTGCTGGAATATAAGCAATATCTACGTTGGAATCGTTCACAGCTTAATTCGCAGGTGATGATTAATATTTCCGTGGTCCAGTTGGTTCATAATCATGACTCTCTTAACAATGCAAGTTCATACATTTGTGCATGTCATTCAGCCTCAGGCAATCATATCACAGAAGCTATTTTTGTGTGTACCTCATGTATTACCTCTCAGACTAACTGATGTGAAAAGGACGTGTGGTTTGTCTTCGAGAGGAACATTAACTGCCAAGTTGTTCTTTTATGCTGTGTTCTGGCATTACCCACACAGTTCACAAAGCTGAAATTAACACAAAACCTTTTTCTGTCTCATGTTCATACTGTGTATTGTTTAATAAAATAACATCATGGAACTACTCTCACAGTTCATTTACAGCAGGATGATACATATTTACAGAAACAGAGTAAAGTCATGTTGAGGAATCACTGCCAGAGTTAAATGAAATGAAATACACTAAAAATGCAGTAATGTGAGATGATTTAAGTGTACAATATTACATGTTTATAACATGATGAAAATTTAGCAAAGAGTTTCTCAGTACGTTATACTAACAATCAAAAGCTTTCATTGTTGCTACGACAAAAAAGTTTCACTTCAAACATCTGTCCGTCTAGTTTGCAACAGTCGTTTGCATAAATTGAATTATGCACTGCTCAAAAAAATTAAAGAAACGCATTGAAAATACATCAGATCTCAATGGGAAAAACAAATCATGCTGGATATCTATACTACTATGGACTGGGTAATGTGTTAGGAACAAAAGGATGACACATCGTTTGATGGAAATTAAAATTATCAACCTACAGAGGGCTGAATTCAACTAGTGAAAACAGTCAGAAAAGATGAGGGGAAAAAATGTCAGTGGCCTCCACTTGTAAAGCCATTCCTGTTTTGGGGGTCGTGTCATTGTTGCGCCTCTAGTGCACCTGTTGTTAATTTCATTAACACCAAAGCAGCTAAAACTGATTAACAACCCCCTCTGCTACTTAACTGACCAGATCAAGATCCCAGAAGTTTAACTGACTTGATGCTGTACTCTGCTTAAAAAGTGTTCCTTTAATTAGTTTGGGCAGTGTATATTCAGTGTTACCCAAATGTACACTGTTCCCAGCACCTGAGATGTACAGATGTACACAAATAACCAATAAACAGAACTCACTCTAATGAAGCAAGTGTAATACCTCCAAAAAGAAAACAATAACCACATCAACACAAGGTATTGGCAATGATTAAACTGTCCTATGAGCCTCAATGAGTCCTTCCAGTGTTACAGACTCAAATGTAATGGAATCACCTCCTGTTGAGGTAGAATAATTAATGAAGCAGCTTTGGGAATATTTATACAGTTATTACACAGGGGGCATTAAATCCCCTGATTAAACAACATACTGATGAAGCAAAATATATTTAAATATTTAAAAAATAAATTAGCACAATATATTCAATATTTACATCGCCGTGGCATCAGAAGCTTGGCACAAAAACAGTTCATTTTTAAAAAATGTAATTACACAAGCCAAATCATGTCTTAAATTAATGTTATTTTTGCCACACAAGCAACACTTCGCTTGTTTGCAGTATATAGTGCTATAGTGATACTTTACATTGCTGAACAATTTCCCCAGTCTGCAGAAATTCATTAAAACTCCTGCACTGTGTAGCTTTTCAACAGTCTAAAGGACGGCCCCCACATTATTATTATTATAGAATACTTATTACTTTTATTATTACTTATATTTAAGATATGCTCATTCATTCATCATGTCTCTCAACCATCCTGTGTCCTTTCAGTCCTCTCAGGCACATAATAAAAGATTAATTTACATTACAAACCCTTTATGATCCCTTGTGGTTCAAACAATGCTCTTCAACGTATCCAGCTTGGTCTTCTGTTCGTCTGTGTCACATGGCGAGTCACTGTCAGTGTACACAATCTGGTACTCTTGCAGGACTGAAACAATAACATCATGGCCAAACTGCATAGCGTCATCTAGAGGTGTGTTCCCCCATCTGATAGATAACACAATGTAATATGGAGATGGATGGATTGTTATGGTTAGTAATATGGAGATGGACATATTTTTCTAACATTTTTAATCTAATATCAGATGAATACGTTTATATTTAAAATCCTTACCTGTCTTTCATGTGGGGATTCACTTTACATATTTCAGTTAGGAAGATAACAGTTTCCACATGACCTGAAAAAGAAAAGTGTGAAAATCCAATGCATATTTCCTTTATTCTTGTTTGAATATCAAAACGGCGATTATTAAAAGGATGAATTAACTAATAATGAAGTGTCACCTTCTGCAGCAGCGATGTGGAGCGCTGTGCGAGAGTCGTAGTCTGTCTGCTCCATGTTCACAGCCGAAAGGCCAAATCTGGAGGTGTGACAAAGGAGCAGAGGAGATGAGAGAGAACACGCATGGAAGGTTAACTTAAGTTATGGCAAACGATCAGAAACTGTGCTGAGTAGCCCTATAATTACATGAGTAAAGTACTTGTTAATATGAAAGCAGACATATTTTGTAAAATCAGTGAATGAACTCTTAAAAGAATATTTCCGCATTCTGGGGAATACGCTTATTCACTTTCTTGCTGAGAGTTAGGTGAGAAGATTGATACCACTTTCACATCTGTATGGTAAATATGAAGCTATAGCCAGGAGACAGTTAGCGTAGCATAGCTTAGCATGAAGACAGGAAGCAGGGGGGAAACAGGTAACAAAATCTGCCTACCAACACCTCTAAAACTAAATGATTAACATGTTATATCTTGTTAACAAATTTTGATTTTAGGGGGGGTTAGTTGGAGCCAGTGACTTCCTACACATAACTTGTAAAACCACAAACTGACATTTTTAAACTTTGTTTTTTTTTCTATAGATTAAACAAACAAGATATAATGTGTTAATTTGTGGGCTTTAGAGTTGCTGGACAGAGCCTGGCTAGCTGTTTCCAGTTCACTTTGTGCTAAGCTACGCTAACCTGCTCAAGGCTCCAGCTTCATATTTACCAGACATATATGAAAGTGGTTTTGACCTTCTCATCTAACTCTGTGCAAGAAAGTGAATGAGGGTATCAGTGTCATACTGTTCCTTTAAGATTGCATCATCCAACTGTCCTCTGGTGTATTTACTTACCTCCTCAAAGCAGAGAGGTCACCACTGTAGGCTGCAAACATCAGGTTTACCACTGACTTGTTCTAATGGATCGAAAGGCAAACATTACTGTGTGATTGATGACTGTTTCTTAAACCTTTTCCATAAACGACAAGAAGAATCTATGTTTCTTACTAGCCTGAATGAGAATTGGAGCCTCTAGCCTTTTGCACTGAACTTACTGGATCGTCATCTGACCTTCTTCTGGGGTCATGTTTCTTAGTGAAGTGTCTCAGGTTGTCGTAATTGTGGAAGTTGAAGTGAGAAACCAGCTCCTAGTGAATCAGAAGATGATTAAGAGGGAATATTGGAATCATGCAGATATAAACAAATTAGATAAAGACAAATCAATAAATCTGTGATGGCTGCTGAATACCTGACAGAAGTGAATGCCACGAACACTGTTTCCCAGCCGATCTAAAGGTGGGGACCAACACATCATACCCATGACGTTGGGGACCACGAGCAGAACAGCACCTGAAATGCCAGATTTAGCAGGCAGGCCCACCTGAACAAGAGGAGCAAACAAAATGTCTCATTTAAAAATTGACAAACACTAGAAACCTGGATTCAGCAGATCATGACCTGCTACCACTCGGAGCAACAAAAGCAAAAATGCTTTCAAGCAGATGATTGAATTTCTGGTGACTTACTTGGAAGGCAAACTGTCCGGAGAAGTCGTACATGCCACACGAATGCATGAGACTCAGGGTGTTGCGAACGGCTTCGGCGCTCAGCACACGCTCGCCTGTGATTGGACAAATACCCCCATTGGCCAGTGTGGCAGCCATGACACTTCCTGACTCACAGTTTACCTCAATGGAGCACAACTGGAACGGAAAATTAAAAAAATCTAAACTTTTTTCAACCGGAGAGGTAAATAGAATAGTTTGAAAGAAATAGTTCGACATTTTGGGAAATATACTTGTTTGCTGTATTGCCAGGAGTTAGATGTGAAGATCAATACCAAATATCACACTACAGTCAGCAGCAGGTTAGCTTAGCTTAGCATAAAGACGGGAAACAGGAGGAAGCAGCTAGCCTGGCTTTGTCTAAAGGCAACAAAATCTGCCTGCCAGCAACATCTTGTTTGTTTACTACAAAAAATAATATTATAGTAGAGTGACTTCTGAGAGGCCTGATGTCGCCATGAGCCATGAGGTTGCCAGGTAACCAGCAGTAAGCTAACAATGTATCATACAGACACGAGAGGGGTATCAATCTTCTCATCTAACGCTCAACAAAAAAGCATAATAACCTTGAATATGACAGAATACTAAAATGTTAAAGACAAAGAGTCTTACCTGAAAGTAGAAGTCAAGGGCCGCTGTCATATCTGCATTGTCAGGAAAGCACTGAATTAAGAAGAATTAAGATCAGATTCAGCACATACTGAGAATGTTCAAAGTTTGTGAAAACCTGAGGTGATCATAAAATACCGTACTTTTTTCTCTTTGAGGTAATAACCAATTGCATAATTCCTATCACCGGTCTCCCTCTCTGACTGGAAACTACAAGAACATAACAGGTATTTAGAAAGCTGCATTTCACGTAACACAGGACAACAAGGTTGCATTTCCTGAAGCACAGTACTCACGTTGCATTGCTAAAGCCCACGTACTCTGTACCAGCCATGCTTTTCAAGAACTCCATCACCTGTAATAACATCATATGTACACACACGGTTCAGTAGGGAGACCACACAAATAAGTGGAATCAAAAAAAAGTTTGAAAATGAAAAGCATTTTACTTACATAGTCGAACCTCTCTGCTTTATTTGAATGAGGCTGTCAACAGAGGGGGAAAAATCAATTTCTTATTCCAGTTTTATATACGCCAACAGCCAGTGATCCCCTATAGATGGCAGTGCTTGAGAACTTTGACGCCAAAGCATAGTTTGAGTCTAATCTTGGGTGGGCGTAAACACATGATGTGTACATGATGTCTTTGTGCCTTTCGGAACATGTGGCAATGTGCACACTGTGGCCTGGGGGCTGTTTATTGCTGTGCTTGAATTTCATGAACCAGTAAGTGTTCATTACCAAGTTGTAAAGTTACATAACAGGGATGGTATTCACATTCATATTTAATAACTCTACCTATGAAGGTTATAGATGATATCAAATATTACTGTGAGTTGAGGGGACGACCTGAAGCAGAACCTCGTGGCCAATAAAGGAGTTGATTTTATGTCTTTTCAGGTAGTTAGTTTTTGAACAAAACATACATTTGTGACATTTAAACCTTTGCAGGTACAGCTGCTCCCACTGGGGCATGAAAATTGCAGAAACTCAAAAACACCCTTTATCAACTTTGTGCTTTCCCTGTCTTGTGAGTAAAATATCAAGTAGTTAAGTACATAATCTCCTCAAATATAGCAACAAACTGTGTTCAGACAACATTGCCCTCCTTCACACTATGCACAAGCGAGGGTGGCACACCTTCTGTTCTGGGGGCTGTAATTGGCCAGTAGCACGCACACTCCCCTGCTGTCAGGCACAAACACAGAGTCCTTCCCTTGTTGCTGAACCTGACCCACATATGATAAGAGGTCCAGAGTATCTCTGGGAAACTCCACAGAGAAAACATACACAACCATATATGGCTAAAATCAGCCCCCCAGTTTCTTACAGTAAGACCAAAGTTCACAGATAAGTTTAGCGGCTGGTCAGTCAGATGGTGTTGACCATAGTCCAGCTGCTACAGGCACCAAGTGACCAGCCAATGGATGAGTGATTAGGTAGTACATCGCAAATAGAAATGTAGCATTCTGTGGCTTCTCATTGGGGTTGAATTCAGTCCAATGGTGCAATTGTTTAGACTTTCAAAACCATAATAAATATATTTTTTGAACCAGATAGCTTACAGCATTATCAGACGTGTCCTTATACTGTCTTTGTACTGCATATTCTACTGATAAAGTTCCACAAACTTTGCTTTGGTGTAGGCCGGTGCCCGTTTGACAAAAGCGATTTGCAAGCCCTGCTTTCACAGATGTTGCAGATAGTGGCAGTGTCACGTTTCACAATGATTTTTGCTGGCAAATTTCAAATAAATGTGTGAGTCCTATGGGGCTGTCACATGCCAATGCATGGGCCAATGCATGGGTCGCAAGTATGGCATTTGTTTTGATGAGCGAAATGTATTAATATCAACACAAGAGGAAGCGTTCTCACGTTGCACATCGCAGCTTTCATTTTCCTGCATCAACTGAGGGTGTAGCTATGATATAAAGCATCATTTATGTACCTCTTTTTTTTGGTGGAAGATAAACATGTCTGAATATCCTTAGGCTCTTCTTTTTTGTCACTTTTTTGAAGGCCTGAAAGATTGCCCCTTTGAACTGTGTTTATACCCAGTGAGAGGCTGCAGCAGAATGCTACGCTGCATAATTTAAGGGGAACAACATTTAATGAGGTCTGGGTTTAAAAACCGAGTCATTTTTCTGCATGATCAGATCCTTCGTGAAATTCCACTCTGTGTTTTGCACTATTTAATGACAATGACAACCAACGGTGTAGTATGTTTTACGTGTATATTCTAAAATAAAAACCTCTGGTTTCAGTAAGTATCAACTATCATATTAAAGTATTCATCGCTGACAAGCCTTTAGATTTTACCTTAATTAAAGAACTGATGACGATAGCGCCAGCATTCACCATCGGGTTGTGTGGTTTATCTGCACAAGAAGCAGGAGCATGTTATCACTCAATTGCCCCTAATCACAACAGCAATAAACTGTGGAGATTAGAGGGGATATTTCATCAGGGGAACTTACAGTAACATCAGCTAATAACCTGAACACACACAGTATATACCTGTTTGCTTCAGAGGGGAGTATGTAATAGCAAATGGCTACAAAGGTGAGGTGATAAAATGGGTCACAATTTAGCTGAAAGTCCATCTGGACAACCTTTTTTTCTAGTAAAATGAGAGCTTGTACTTGCATTATCTTTGCTCTGCCAACAACAAGAGTCTGTTGATATCACTGACGAATGATCAAGGTTGCCAAAACGTCCTGGATAGAAGGTCTTGGTTGTGTAGTATTACTTTTTACAAAACTAGGATTAAACATACGTACACTCTGTATTATTGTTACTGCTTGTTCTTGTGTAGAGACGGAGTGAAGGTCTGAATTACACTAATTGCTTACCTTCCTCATTTAGGGACAGTTTGTTGAACTTGAATCCACTGGGCTCTTTGCCCACAAAATAGTGAATGTGCTCACTGCCGAACTCGTGCACGGCGATGGCGTACTCCAGAGGCTTCACACATGACTGCAGACAGAAGGGAACCTTTGCGTCACCCACAGAGTGTCTGCATGACATGAGGATGTAATGGAGAAGCATGGAAACAAAACAAAATGGAAAACAAAAAATGGAGGAGTGTTAGTGAGGCAATACACACAGTGGAGGTTTTCAGAATGGAAACATGCATTAAAGTAAAGATGATATTGTACCTCTGTCCATCAATTGTGCAAAGAGACACGCCCCACAGATCAGGGCTGAACTTAGCCAGCTGAGGAATGTAATTAGCTACCTGCATGATGAGGTGAAACACATGTGAGTGTAACTGGAATGAATGAGCAGACACTGAATTAGTATACGTGTGTTAGAGTGTTACTTACTTGTCCAACCTCCTGCTGCTGTGCACTTTCATACATCTTATCGATCTGCCGGGTAAACTCGTCAAAGTTCGGGATGATGAACTTTTTTCTGAAAGCCTTAGTCAGCAGCATGATGTTGTTAGCCACACACCTGCAGGAGGACACATGATTAAACTGAGGTCATGAGGAGACTAAAAATGTTGCAATTAGTATTACATTTATGGTTTATACTTATACAAATAAAATGGCATTAATATCCATTATTCCAAAAAAAAAAACAAAAAACAAAAGTCTTATTGTCCATAGCGGTATATAGCCATAAAGATCATTTTAGATATTATTTGCCCCGATGAGATATTTTAGAGAGGTGCCCACAGCATGTCTTTACAGAAACGTTTCCCTGGTAACTTAAACTATCTGCACGTCCAGATACCACCGGAGGTAAGTGAGAAAACATGTTTGTTTGTTTTTACATTTGGGTGAACTAAACCACAGTTCACCTTCAAACAAAATGGAAACAGGCAAACTGGAGGGGCAAAGAGTGAATCTGGTCATAACAGGATTTTTTTTTTTTTTACAGCAGACACTTTGACACAGTAGGAAAAGCACAGGTGTTACTAATAACATTAACGATGTGTCCCTGGAAGCCACGACAGTGTGACGGTGAGCCAGCATGCACAATACCAGGACCTTGAAACTGAAGCAGCTAAATGGAATTCAGCACATAATGTTAGTTAATGTTACACCTACAATATTTACACCTGTGCTTTTCCTACTCTGACATGTCAAAATGTTTTCAGTGGAAAAAGAAAAGGTCTGTTATGTACACAAAACACAATTACATTCACGTCTATTGTATTAGGTTAGAGGCAGAAATCTGGCTAGGTACAACTTTAAGCACTTTTATACATTAATTAAATGAGCATTCAGTGTTGTACAGTTAGCAGGCCTGCTAATGGGGACATCTACAGGCTAGTACGGCTACTTTAACATCTGTAAGTAAGCAAACACAGTTAGCTAACACTGAGTTATACTTATAGTGGCTAGATAGCATTTTTTATAATTAGCAGGAACACCAAGCTTTGTAACATGAGCCTCCTGTCTAACACTTTTCTCTTGTCAAAAGGTTTAGCTTCTTTGACTCCAACACTATATCCTCAGTCATTGAGACTGGTTCTGCCTGAGAAATGCTTTTATAACTGAAACTCCAGTCAATTTCCATTTATTTGAAATGCTCAACACCTTTTCTTTCATCACACAGTGACCTGTTTCAAACCATTAAACACCCAGCCAAAAGGGTAAACAAACACACCTGCCTATATCAGCAGATCCTAATAGTTATTATAGATTTTCATAGCTATAATTGGCCTGCAATGCTGTATGCTCTCAAGAAAAGGTATGAACATTCTGTCACAGCTGGTCTGAACTAAAATATCCAGTCTGCAGCCTTCACTAATCCAAGGCAATGCTAGTGTGAGGTTTTGGGACACCAGGAGATGAGAGTGGAGAGAGCTTGCATTATTCATGTGGGTCATTTGCACACACACAAAAAAGGAGCTAGCTCTCTCTATTTCTAGTAGCATATTTATAGTGAGATCTTGAGTGTTCTACGGGAAAGGGTAACATCACACATTTAAGAAATCAAGCAAAGAAAGTCACACACGGCCAATTAAGTTTGACGAAGACAACCAGACTGTCTAACCCTCCACTGTTCACGGCCAAAGGAGGAGATTGGGTGGATTACATTTGAAATGATACTGTTTGGGCAGCAGTCTGTATGGTGTTTACAGATCTGTAGAGTCTACTAATGTATTTGCTACAGTATGGATCTCAACCAGAATGATGCCCTTTCATTAACAGCCCCGGAGTTCCCCCCCGTGAATTTGGTTAGTAGCAGCTGTCAGCCATAAAGCGCCTGTCTCTGTCAGTCTCTTGGACCCAAATAGCACTGACCACAGATTACTCCTATTACTCCTTTACTTAATTGCAAAAAAGTATGAAAGACCCTTAATGTTACCTAAATTTGCAAAATATATGCTTTCATATTTTTTTCCTATGATTTGCTGATTTGAATATGCAAATTCTAAGAGGATATCAGTGGTTATGCAGAAGTGATATAAACAGAGTGTTTATTTAAACAAATACAGAGTGCATTCTGTCTGCTTTTGGCACGCACGTAAAAGTTGAATACTCCCATTTGAAGAACAGTGTGCATAACTATGTCTCCATAACTACTCAAAGATTTTCTCACCGTCTGAATAGCACCTTGTCCATCATGACTGGGCCGACAGAGTCACGTTTGAATTGTCGCACCTGATGGACACAGTCACGCAGCCGAGGGTCAGATGTCAGCAAACCCGTTTTTCTCAAAACCTGGACAGTAGGGCGATGAGGTGGGTTTAAGAAAATTAATACACAAGGGAGAAAAAGAGGGAGTCATAGATGGTAGACTTTATCAAACTCTTTGGGTCATGCACAGCAGTGATTATGTAAATTAGCAGCATGTCAAGCATGAATAGATGTATATATAATTAGGGGACTTAAAAGACTCAGGAGTGCCCATATGGGACTGATGAGGAAATACAGCTGTAGACCAGATCACTAGAGTCACCCTTGTAAGTCACACATCAGGCTGACAGTCACTGTATGAACCACATGCGTCTATTTTGAGGACACCATGTGCACGAGTCATGACCCTCCGGACCAACAAGCACATGGCTGGAAGCTTGCTGTTATTGAATGTCTGTGAGTGATTTTTAGCTGCAGGGCAGGAAATGCTATGCTTTTTGCTTATTTCTATCCTTTTATTTATGAGTTTTATCCTTCGATGGTTCTGTTTAGGTTCGCGAGCTGTTTTGCCTTCATAAATTTAATAAAAACACAAAACAGACATAGGCAAATATGAATGAGAGCCCGACTTGCAAAATATAGTGTTTATTACCTGATATCTTACCTAATGAAATAATTAAGTACCCCATTTGCCTGAATATGAATATAATTAATTTATGATTAAATACACATTTTCATGTAGAGCTGAACCGATTAGTTGATTAATTGAATAATCAATCAACAATTTTGAAAATTTATTAATTGTCATTTTATGAGCAAACATGATAAGAGATGAATTGGTTTTATCTAGTAAATGTGAAAATGTGCTGTTTTTCTCAGTCCTCTACGATAGTAAACTGAAATTCTTTGGGTTTCGGACTGTTGTCAGACAAAAAAGTGCTTTAAACAAGTAAACATATTTTTTGGGAGGTTGTGATGAACTATATTTCTACAATTTTCTGATGTTTTACAAGCCAAAAAATTTATTGAATCATTAAGAAAATAATCAACAATGAATCGTTAGTTACATCTTCAATTATAGTATGTTCGGGTGCTATATAGTATATTAATACAAGAGTTTTTTGTGTAGATATAACACTTTTCTGTCTGGTGGGTAATTATCTAAGCCCACAGAATTTACAGTATTTGACATACAAGTTTGTGTTAATGGACTAAAAATGTTTCAGCTATTACCAATGCAAATCAGTTTGTATCCATAACCTTCCGAAATTAAGTGTAATCTTCTTGATACTAGTACATTGATTTCCCATCCTATGTTGCCATTTCTTCAACAAGAGCAACTGGGACAGCTAACCGTAACTCTGGCTTTTAGAACAATTACTTCTTTTTAACCAAGAACAATCCCCGTAGGCTGACTAAATGACTTGTTAGGATGAATGTTTTTGCAGTCACCTACATGCAAGTATTCTGACTAAAACACTGTAACCAGCTATGTCCCAGACTCATAACCCAGTCACCTCTACAAACACATCCACTCATCCGTGACGTGACAACCGACCACCTGTATTGACGCACGTCTCTTCTCCTAAATGTGTGCTCCTTTTTGAAAGCATTGAGTTGCCATAGACACAGGGGTCACTAGAAGTCCATGTCTGCCTTTTTTATGTGACTGTCTAAAAGGTTGCACCACTTACAGCTAAATGAGGGCGCGGTGGTCTGCAGAAATGACCTCAAAAATTGTAAGATATTATTGTAATTAAATCCCAACAATACTTAAGACTTCAGTGTGAAAAATCCATGTTGTTGTCCTCTAGTGGTGATTACCTCGGTGTCACACCTACTGTATTTAGTCCTGTTATATAAGAAAGTCCCTGCACACCTTTCAAACTTGACCCTGCATTCAGCTGGAGACACTCCTCCATTCCTGTTGTGGGATCCTGTGTCACTCCAGTGCCCAAGGTTGATTTCGCTAAAGTCATAGGTGCTTTTTGGAAATACAATACTGCTATAGGTCAGAGTGTGTTTATGTGTATGCCCACATATGCCATGGGAAGTCAAAACAGTGCATGGAGTGACAGAGGAAGTGTGAACGTGTTGTTGACTCACAGACATGAACTGGGAGAGGGGGATCATCTCTTTGCCTTCAGTGATGGTGTAGAAAAGTAGGTCCTCCATACTGGACATCAACCTACTTCTTCCAAAACAACCAACACACACAACATGCTGTGATCTCCAGCAATGTATCGAGTCAAACCCATGAGCAGTGTGTCAATGTTTAAGTCAACAACATAGCCAGTGGTGAAAATACTGGCAAACATCCAGCTATTGACATAAAGCTGAAAAGAATTGAAAAATACAACCATAAAATGGTGGAATGAAACATCAAAATGCCAACTGCCAGTAGGTTTTTTTACTCCAATCCTATGCCTGTACTCAATTACTTAATTACTCCATGATAATAATAACATCTGTGAAAAATTTAATTTAAAAATAAAAGTTTTTGTGGAAAATGCTTGTTATCTGTCAGTTGAATAATGTTACCACAAGTTAGCTGGACCCAAAATACTCAGCATAAAGACTATAAACAAACTCCAGCACCTTTATAGATAACTAATTAACAAAATTAAGTGTAAAAACAACAAGTTATGGTTTTGTGGCAGAGTGTTTCTTGGCAGAACCAGGCCGGTTTCCAGTTGTTGCTAAGCTAGCATTAAGCTAACATCTCATCTCCAGCAAGAAAGTGAATACTGATTTCCAACAAAATCTTCAACACAACAAGTTGAACTTATAATTAATACTGCACTTCAGATATGCTATAGGATATAAACTGATTTTACTGCACAATTATTATATAAGTATAGGCTGTATGATATGGTAGGAGTTACTAGTAGCGTGAACTATAAGATGACCACTACAGCCAGACATTTCACTAGACCACAATATTATCTATGGAAAATTAGTATGAATAATAATGAAACGTATTTTGGCTGTTAAAGGTGATTTATTCCTATAGCGACTGCCTGCTGTGACCTACTTTGAGTGTCCTTGGTCCACATCGGGGCCCTTCTGGCGATGAAAGGCTCTGTGGTTGAGGGGTGATGCTGCGGCCCTGCAGGGGGCAGGAACAGGTTGCTGCGTCCTGGACAAAACTATGTTGTCAGCTCCAACTCTGGCGGAGATCCCTGCATTATTAAAAAGCTGCAAGATTGCCGGGTTAGCTGTCCTCAGACGATGCAGGCAATGCATTGTGATAAGCACGGCTTAACTTTGATAATTCTAAAGGGTTTATCCCCCCCCCCCCCCTCCGTAGCTGATCTAGAGGGATAGTTGTGACCAGCACCACATGGTCCTCCGGGCTTTAATAGTCTTACAGACTGCATCCAGGACAGGTTGCTTCTCGGGGGGCGGGACTGTGACACACTGTGGTTGAGACGGTGGGGGGTCAATAACCAGCAGTTACTGAAAGCAGACAAGTGTTTGAGGTGTGACTTTCTACTGCAGCTGCTGATTATAAAGGGAAGGGGTGAAGCGTGTGTGTGTGTGTGTGTGTGTGTAATCACCGTCATACTTAAATTACAATCCTACTTGGATTTTGCCTAGTCTCCTAGTCTGCCCAGAGTAATCTGGGGAGTCGGATATTTTCTCTCTTAATATTCCTTCAAAATATCTCTGTATGGATTAAACGTGCAGCGCATTATGTTTCAAACTCAACGACAAAAAGCGGAGATGAATAATTTCAGTCGGCGATCAGCCGCAACATTCAGACAGACGGTCTGCGGCTGCGCAGCGCCACGTGCAACAAACTGCGCTGAGTGTTCTGACAAAATGTTCACTTGCTGCCCAAAAATATCCCCCCCACCCCCACTGACATGTGTCATTGTAAAGAGATAATAAATGCCACTAACGTCACCTGGCTGTCAGTGGTCATAAAGTTATGGCTGATCGGTGTATATCAATGCCCTAAATTTGAATGTAGGCTTAGTTTAAATTGAGTTAATAGCTCATGTAGGCATTAAAAAAAAAACTAACTGTGTTTTCCAAAAATTGCAGCAATTTTCCAGAAAATGGCCTTGGACAGGTACCTGTGCCAGCAAACAAGTTTATTTAACCGCTATCACAGAAATTAGACCATTCGAAGCCTGGAACTATGATTAAGTGCAACTGCTGACTTTTATTTATTTTCCTTATATTTCATTAAGAATGTATTTTTCTGTTTTGTGCATCATTTTGTGCTGTTAATTATGCATTTTCATTTACAAGGCTGTTTGTTGCTGTAACAGAACTACTACTACAAAAAGAACATTCTCATTATTATGCTGTTGTTTTTATAATTGCTGTTAATAATGACGATTGATGGTGGCAATAATGCTAATGTGGCCGTCAGTTGTCAGTATCACATCAGGAATCATTATAAAATCCTCTATGATAAAGTGTGTCAGGTTTATCTGTCATTAGTTAGATTAAATCTGTTGTTAGTCATTGAATGTAATCATGGACTTTTGTAAATTGTGTTGTTGTCCAGCCTGCTATATAATGTAAATAGGTAATAAGTCAGGTTGTCATTTCTACTGCTGTTAGATGGCGACACCCAATGGTGATTTTCTCACACTGACACACTGAAACCTTACTATTTTGTCCTCTAGGTGGCGTACTCACTCCAGGACCCTATACTCAAGTCAGTCTCTGTTTTCTGTTGTTTTGTTGCGAGGGCACATCACAGTAATGTGTCTGAGATCATTCCTCTCCATAGGGTTTTTATTTCTTTGGCAGGTTTCCTGGTGCTTCAAACACAGTTTATTGTATAATTTGTGCTTTCTTGAGTTTGAGGCCTGGCTTCCTGTCTTTGATGTCAGGTGCTGTGCGAGATGCTCCTCAGTGAGACAATGGCTCACTGTGATGGAGCATTTTGCATATACAAGGAAATCAGTCAGAAATGTGAAACCTTTACTATTTATCTTGCTATTTTTTGTTTTCCTCTTACTTTTTTCACAGTGGTTTTAATTACGTCAATTTAAATAATTCAGGATGCAGTCAAGGATCCTGGTGATATCCCACCACGCCCATCTTCAGTTTCAAACACACATGCTTACACATCTACGTATCTTTTACATGCTTGCAGACTGTTTAGTATTAATTTCCAAGCAGACTCTAGAGGATGACTCGATATTACCTCCATTACCAAATAAACCTAACCTCACTAGGGTCTGGTGGTCTCCTCTGTATTTATAGGCGTGTGATTTCTCCAAAGAGGTGCATGCTAAACCATGGCCTCTCTGCACTACCTCTGCTTATTCTTCTATGTTTTCAGGCGAAAATGTTTTCCATTCCTGGGCCAATGAATGCCACCTTTGTCCCTTCATCCTCCATCTTGTGTGAGAAAGCCCCCCTCGCTGCTTTCACCAAGCTTGCACAAACTTAACCTCTTCCCCCCACCACCTCACACAGGAAAAGAAACATACCAGGTCTGGTGCTTTGATTCAGGTTCAGTAGTCTGGAGGTCTGGATAAAGCCCTGGCTCAGAGACCACTTTGAACAGCCAGTTTTGGGACTTTAAGAAGGATAAGCTGTTGAAATATGATTGGAACAGTGTTTGGATTAAATTTGGATAAAAATTCAACTTTGGATCACAAAACAAATTTAAGATACAAACAGCATTTAATAACTTAAAAAGAGATGGCCAAAGATGTAGGCTACCCCTCTTTATTCAAAGTTAATTTAGTACAGCTACTTCATGCTAGAAAATATGCGGTAATGAACACGGTGAGAGATATTTGTTAGCTCTAAAGTAATTTAAAGCACTGGGAAACATTACTTATCCTCATTATCAGCCTGTTCTGGCCACATTACACCAATTACGCTGCCATTTTAACAGGATTGATGCATGCTTATTTTTCCAAACCACCCAAAGCCCCCCTGGGCCTTGAAACATATTCCACTCAGGCTAATACACACCATTCATGCTGAATGTTTTATTACCACAGAGCCTAAAACACCTTAATTTAATCCATTTCCAGATTCAGTTAAGCCTGAATCCCGCTCCACTGTCAAACATAAGACTGTATGCATGGTAATAATTTGAAATGAAGTCAAGGCATGAAATGAGAATAGTGCATGGTGAAACAAAGCTCCTTATTTGAGATTTAATGCGCCATTAAATGCATCTCTCAAATAAAAGGATAAGGGCCATTATCGCTGTGCCACCCAGGGTGAAAGGAATTCCGTCTCTTCTCTAAACTGACCCACACATGCACACACACACACACACACACACACACACACACACACACACACACAGCATTTATATTAACTACATTAATATATATGTCATATATAAATATATATATTCAGTATATATAAAAAATGATCAGTAAACATCAAAATCACATTAAAAACCCTGTCAAATATGCAGCTATGAAACAACTAAGGCTGAGAAGATGACAGATTTACATTTGAATCTATCTATCTATCTATCTATCTATCTATCTATCTATCTATCTATCTATCTATCTATCTATCTATCTATCTATCTATCTTTAAAATTAAAGATCAGATTTCCATCAGCCTAAGATGTAATTTTACCTTAAAGCAGCTGTAATCGTAGAAAGTGTGAATTCTGAATCTGTGGCTCAGAGGGGACACTACCTGGTGGACATAATGCAGCATTTAGCAGCTAAAGAGCCAGATTTTCCCCTCACGAGTTGGTAGAAACCAACATCAGAGCTGTAGGAGAGTGAACATTGGAGACTAATTTGCCAGGTGGCTGGAAACAAATCAATGAAACAAAGACTCCAAATGAATGATAATGTTGCTCCATACCTGCTGGATATGTAGAGCAGGTGTCTGGTAACGTGTTCGCCACGTCAACTTAAAAGGTGAGAGTATGTTGTTCTCTCAGTTTGTTACTGCTGCCCTCAAGCTGCCAAAAACTCAGTTATTGCAGGTTTAATGACAACATGCTGAATGCTGAAGTATGTTAACCGTAAGCCATTTTTACACTTGTATGACCTACAGTATGTTACATGCTTCACATCTACATGTAAATATCCAATAGATAGCACATGAGCATGCCAATGATGAGCTAAAAGCCTGGGTGAGCCAAAGTACAATTAAGGCGGATGTCGTCCACTGGAAACTGACAAAGAATAGCTTGAACTGCTGAAAGTAAAGTCTGAAAGAGGTAAAGCTGAGGCTGACAAGGTAAGTCTAAGATGTCCTAAAATAGCCATTTTACAGAAGATACACCCTTTTGATTTAGGTAATAACACGACCTCTGTCACTGCCTTCAGGCCAAACTTTACATTTTTTGCCGGAGCAGTAAGACAAGAGTAGCAATGCTGTTTCTGCATTTTTTCTTCTAACAAACCAATTTCATTTTCAGGTGTGTAATGAGCATTGCAGCCTCACGGGGCCGCTAGCGTAACTATTTTGTCTTTTTGCACTGGTAATTAAGTTACAGTATAGAAATATTGTCCTATGTTTTTTCTCCTCAAAATGTTTTTCTTTCTTTAAGGCAGGCCTTGTCCTTTTCCAACAGTGATTTTATTACAGTAACAATGCACTTTGAGCACGTTGTAGCCACTACAGTCTTCTATGTCCTCGGACGATGCCCTTTTGGTTAATTACGACATGAACAAGTTTTCATGAGGGACAGGACACATTGTGAGACACTGTCAGCCCTCAGAGCCGAGTCTGTCCCCTCCTCTCCCCCCCATCACCAGTTTGTGTGTGCACAGAGGACCACAGCCACCTCTCTGCTGCAGTGTGCCGAAACCTAGACACCCTCTAGACCCCTGGAGCCTCTGTGCACCCGTACAGTTGTGAAAGGTCAGCCCCCACCCCACCGCCCTATCACCACCCTCCCTTCATCCTCCTAGCTTCCACACCCTTCCTCACCCACCAACCCCCCATCCTCACCATGCAGCTATCCCACTGCCCTGCCATCTCGCAGCATTCCGCGGGTCCGTGCACACAGAGGCCTATTGTGTGTGCTGGGAGACGGCAGAAGGCAGTATACAGTCAGAGCACCAGAGAAAAGGGATGTGTAGGGCTGAAGTGAACTCAGTATTCCCGGCTGTACATTGATACAGATCTGTAGCTGAAGTTGTGACATTGCTGCAACGTGGTTTTAAAGACAGCAGTGGCAGACGAACGTTGAATGATCGCTCCACAGCTCCCAGCTGTGCTCTTGTTGTGAGATTATACAACCTCAGCACTTGTAGGATGCTATAAACGGCAGCGGTAATTTCTTTTGAATCTCTAGATTCATCTTGATTTCTGTGTTGCTTCTTCAGACAAGGCATAATCAGCTGATTTTTGTCATCTATTTTTACTCTCTTGAATATATCTATGATTTCAGGGTGGTTTGGTTTCTGTAGCTACTTTTACTTCTGTACTCAAGTCTTGCCTTTTTTCCAAGAGGAACCGTTATAGCCTACCTATTTGTGCATCTGTAATATAACAGGCTCTCAGTCATTCCCCATGTTAAACCCACTTCCAACAGAACTGCAGCTTCATCTTTCTTTGCGCGACACGGCAAGAATGACTTGACCTGACACAACAAACCAGACACAGCGTTGGTGCAGAATGGCACCGTATTCTCCCTCTATTGTCTAAAGCCCACAGATTATGCAGCTGGGAAACTGGCGGTTTAAATTCCTGAAAGGTTTTCATTGCTGGGCTCAGCATCATCACTGTCCTGTTAAACTTGAAGTTACAAAATCCAGAAGATCCTTAGAAACCAGGATCAAAGTACTGTACTGTGCTGACCTGAGCTATGACAATCGGGCGCACAGAATGAGGACAGCAAGGAGTAAAAACCTACTGCACAAAAGAAGAGATTCCTGTGGGTTTCAGCAATCTGATTTGAGCCGATGTTGCCTCAGTTTTCTACCAACTTTTTGATTTAAACGTAAGAGCAGTATACCGAACAGCACATAGACCTGGCAGATGACAGCTAAGATGGTGGGTTCGAATCTTTCTTTCCTGTATGTGGAATGAAGGGGGCTCTCTCGAAGGTTGTGACCCTGGAATTACTGTGCCTCTCCTCATGACAAAGACCCCTTTTCAAGCTCACTTACCTGGGCATATCTACCAGGAGAGGTACATGATATAAATCACACAGACGTTTCATCACCCTTCTGGCTGAGCTTCACAATAGATAATTCTGGCATATATGTGCTATTTTGTCAGGAATGTTACAATGAAGATACATAAACCATCTTACAGACCTGCTGCTCAATTATGAGCAAGTGATATGCAGGCATGAAGATAATATTTAACTGCTGAATGCGGAAATGTTGCTCTTCCTCAAGGGATTATTTCCTTTTACGTGAGCCACAGTAGGATTTGTTCTTTTAACTGGATCACACAACCTCTTGTCAATGGTGTTTGTCCAAACAGACAAAGCATTCAGAAAGTTTAACTGCAATATGAACGTGAAATATCTGCACTGTTGATTGGCCAGCTCAGCACTTTCAAGTATGCAGATTAATCCTTAATCCAAGAGATTAGACCGAAACCAACAACCCTGATGACCCAAATCTCCCATGACCTTTGAGTGCAAGTGGCACTTCATTATTCTGGAAAAAATGTCTTTTATTTTTTGTCCTCACTACAGTATTTGACACCTCTAATACAAAAAAGATTTCTAGCTGTATCTAGCAGTCAGGTAAAACTTAATAGCCACAGTTTCATTTATCGGGAGAGGATTTCCAGCTTAGTTACACAGCGATTAGAGGAAAACTGTGTTTAATCACACAGTGATTTTGTGTCTTCAATAATCTTACCAATAATATTATTACAGTAAAAAACAGACTAGTAAGTAATTTTTAATTTTAGGTTGATAAACACAGTTGTTCTTACACGTACTTTGGTTTTATAGAGTTCCAGCTATGTCATTAGAAACGACAGACCTAGGATTTGAGAGACCAGGTTTAGGCCATGTCTTGAAAACATCTTTCAATAAGTAGATTTTAAAATATTATGAACTACAACAGTTCATTTGATGAAGACTATACTAGTGTTGGTCTGTAATCAGTTTCCAGAAGCTCAAGCTTCTGTATGTGTACACCATAACATTACTGATTTTCAGTATGTACCCGAACAGTAATGGCCACAAGAAAGCTATTACCTTTATTAAATTACATATTGGTCATTGTAACACTGAAAATGGCCCTGAAATTCATCTGAAAGTTCCAGTACCATTTTTTTCAGGCAGCTTTGAGATTTTTTAATTCCCTGGCACAATGGCAGCTGAGTGAGAGCTTGACCTGTGCTCTGCTACTTGTAGCTCCCATTTAAATGTGAAAGTGAAGGTGCATCTCTTGGCCAGGTCAGGCGAGGAAGGAGGGCTTGAGTTAAAAAAAAGAAAATCCCTGGGAGAGTAGATGCTGCTGGATTGAGGGGAGGGAGATGAGGTTCGGGTTTCAGCCTGACAGGGGGTCTGGGGGAAGGACTGGTATTTTGGAATATACGAAGATCCATACAAGGCACAGTGGACATAAAACCACGGTGCTTGCCCTGACGCCGTGGGTGCAGAGTGCCAGCTGGGGCCCCGCGTTGGATTCCACTTAGATTTTGGAGGGTTTGACTGCATGGTGCCATAGGTCTTTGGGAACACACACTTAACACACCACTGACTGAAAGCCTGGTCTCGTCCATCCCTTCACTTCTCACCCAAGCTCCTGCATGTCTAACATTTAGACATGTTCAGCTTTGTGGACTCAAGGACTGTTCTGCTACTTGTAGCATCCCAGGTTGTTTTACTATCCATGGTCAGATGTCAGGAGGACGACCGTAAGTTGCACAGTTTTTCATTTTCTTGACTTTCTTCTTGTAAATTGCAAAAAAAAAAGAAGTGGATTGTTACTCTGATGAGATTACCGACTTTATGTTTCTTTGCCAATCTTCTCTCCCTGATGTTTCAGAAGAATAGCGGAAAAAACAAATAAAAATGCCAGTGGCGTGATGTGAAATTAGGAACTTGAAGGGCACGGCACTGTTAGGCTTGGATGCAGCTTTTGTTTCGCTATGGCCAGACACTTAACGTTCTATTTACAAAGATGTAGTTGTTAATTGTTTCTGATGATGTGATTGCATAATGCCAAACCTGGTCTTTCCAACTAAGCCAGTCCATTTCTTTCTGTAGGATAGGTGAGGCTGTCAAGGCACATCTATGTGGGATGGAGGACCAGGTGAACAAGTGTCAGTTTGTCCTCACCTGGGTCCTGCTTCTAAGCCTTTCCTTTGCTGTGTTTGCTCATGCTGCAGTGCTAGTTTTCTGCAGCAAATCTGCTTAATGATGAATTTCTTTCTACCTTTATGTAGCAGAAGCACTTGTCTGTACATTGGCAGACTCTGGATTTTCTTGAGCGTTAGTCTTGAGCAAGTTGTGAGCAAATCGCCTGTGAGTTGAACTGTTTTTGAAGACGTTTAGAAAGTAAACCTCACCCGCTGGTCTTAGCTGGAGCAGATTCAGGGCTTTCATGATGTGAAAGTGACAGGGTCAGAAAGTGCTTGACCCCAGACTAGCAGGCTCAAAGGGTAGCAGGAAGGGTGTAGGATAGAGGTCAGGGTGCACAGCAGGGAGTCAACAGATGATGGACATACAGTTGTATTTATAGCAAGATGGACCTTACTGCTAAACATTTCCCTCTGCTCTTATAGCATGAATCATCCTTTAGCATTACATGAATCCATGAATAGTAATCAAAAAGAAATGGTGGCGGAGTAGAAAGCAAAGATTTCAGTTGCAAGTAGCCAAACTCATTTCTGTTCAGGCATTAAACAGCCCTGTAACATGTATGTGCTGAGTATCCTTTTCACAAATATGCTTAAAAAGACAAACAGCAGCAGTTAGTAGGCCCAGCCCTAAGCTGTATACATTAAACAAATCACCCATTCTTAATTCCCCAGTGTGTTTGCACTGGCACTTGACACAGCTATGGGATCCAGATGGAGAAATTTAAAAGGGTCCCGTGTTTACTTAAGGCAGCAGCTTGTCAACTGGGCTTAGTATCCCTGTAAGAGAGGTTCATTCATACGAGCAGGCCTGCAGGTTAAATATACTCAGCCAGCGACGTGAAATACCTCAACTAGGGCTCCAGACACAGCCGTTAACTGTGGCGATTGTTGACATTACACTTTATGCTGCTGTAAAAGTCTCCACATGATAACATGGGGCATTTTCTTGCCTGCTTCATGAGTTATATTGAAAACTTCTACAATTATAGTTTCACATCTGTGTATTTCGGGGTCAAACCGGCCCCTCTTCATCATCATCAAAGGAACAAGGCAACTTCCTCCACATTCATTAACACCATGCAATCACACTCATATGTTCAATCCCTGCGAATTTCAATTTTTGTATACTTTGCACTACTTTATTAAGTGTTCAGAGTTTTATTTGATACAGGATAACTTTTGTCTCTCTCCGTCTTCCTTCTACATCCCTCCCCTTCATTCACGAATCACTCCTCCTCCATCTTACCTCATACTGCTATTACTCCTTTTTCTTCCTTGCCATGCCCCTTGATGCCCTTTCATCCTCTTATTCCTGCTTGCCATTCATAAACCCACCTTTTTTTTAACAACACTGTATGAACTCCAATAACTTCACCCTATCTAATTCTCTCTTGAATTAACCTCTCTGTCTTCTCACTGCTCTTATCCCCCTCCCACCCCTCTGTCCACCTGTCACGCGCCCCCTGCTGGTCACCACAGAGGAGGCAGGTGGCTGCACCCAGGATGGCCAACAGTATAATGATAAGGATGTGTGGAAGCCCGAGCCGTGTCGTATCTGTGTGTGCGACAGCGGAGCGGTTCTGTGTGATGAGATAATCTGCGAGGAGATCAAAGAGTGTGCCAACCCTATCATCCCATCTGGAGAGTGCTGTCCCATCTGCCCTGCTGATGCCAGTGCCCCCATTGGTTGTAATTTATTTATTCACATACCCATAAATAAATTACTCTTCTAGCTTGCATTTATCTCACCCTGACTAACACTTTTGAATGGGGAATTGTCTCAGGATCCAAATATCCTCCTTGATCGGGGCTAGTTCAGTCACTGATTATAGTCTATAGATGTGATTTTAATGGTTTTGGCTGATCTAAAACATATAAGTTCTATGATTTGTTATTAGATGATGTTATTTTACTCAATCAGCGCCTGATATTCCCTATTCCAAAGTGGCCCTCTACATGTTTGGTTCGGATGGAGACCAGATAAGCAACATGATCAGGATTATCTCATTCCCAACTAAAAGTCTATTCATGTGAATTAGATGGATCCTGCAATTTGTTGTCTGGTTCTCACCCAAACCTGTAGAGACACTTCTGCTAATTTTAACTCATGCCGAAGTTCATAGACAGCCTCAGCTCAGTGGTGTATTTCATCCATTTGGAGGTCTTCTACAGAATTAAGGTGTCTTCAGAGAGGGACCAAAGATGAATCTGTCAAAGGTTCAAGGTCTCATAAAGTGCCCCTGCATTCCTGTGGTGTCTTCAGAGACCTGGTATATGACAATAACAACGATTTTATCGATTTATCTAACCAAATAGATACCAAGCTGTTGAAGAGAGAATATGTGTTTTTATATTTACAAAGACTGACCAACAACTTGACCAGAAAACCTTTGCTGACATCTGAATTCCTGCTCAGACCAGCTATTCCTTTGGCTCTTACAGCTTTCTTACATTTTACTTACTCTCACATTTAGCTTGAATGATTGAATTTAAATATATGTCTTATCTCCTAGCCCATGCTTGCTTCTGCTTCATCCCTCTTGGAATTACATCTCACTATTAATATAATCTGGATGGGTTCTCTGCATTTCGGTTTGATGAATGGTATTTGATCACTTTAGCGTCATTAGATTTCCTTGCAGGTCTCCTTTCCAAAGAATCACAGACTAAAATTCAAATCAATTCAGTGTCTGAAATGTTTACCACTTTTAATTATCTGCTCTCCCCCCTCCCCCTCTCCCCTTCATACATCCATCTGCATCAGAGATGATTGGCGCTAAGGTGAGGCAGTGGGTTTTGGGAAGACACTGATATGCATTCACTCAACAAGTGATTACATGAAAACATAAGAAAATAACGTTTCTTGTCAAATGTGCAGAATTATGTTGTTTGTTTCTTCAAGCCACTAATATCACTTCTTTCTTTTACTCAGGGCCAGAAAGGAGAACCAGGAGAGATTGCAGATGTAAGTATGAATCCTCTGCAGCTCGTCATTCAGAAGTAATGACTGAAAAGATTGACACTCCATTGCTGTACAAACTGTGTTATACACACTCATCATTGGCCTGAGTGTTAGTTCGGTGCTCAGGGAACTAACAGCTGATCAAACTAAACTTTTTGCTTCTGTGGCTTTTATTTGGAATGAATAATTACAGAAGTTAGATTTGTTTTTTGACTGCCTATTCATGCCCATAATAATCTCCTACACAATACATATATTTCTCAAGCTCTCGCTTTGACATTTCTCTCTTTGCTTAGTTATCCTCAAACTCTGAAAAAGTATTTATTTATTGTTATTTTCTTAATATTTGAATTAATTGATTATCCCACTTTTTCCATAATTTTAAACATTTTTGATTGTTAGAGGGGCAATTACTTGCTGAAAGAGGCTAACTACAATGTCCAACAAACCCTCACTGAACTTTATATGACATTAGGGAAAACCCTGCATTCCTTGGACATAATGAACCCAATCAAATCCTCTTAGATTCTCTCAGCAACTGTGCACATGTCAGGTGAACAAAGTCAGTCCAACCAGAGGTTAAGAAGAGGTGAAGTTATTAGCAAAACTTGTCCTGTCAAATGATATCCCCATCAGATTGTGTTTTTAGCATGATGTCCGCCTCCTACAAAGTTGGAATGTTCTCTAGTTTTAGCTGTTCAGAAACTGGTACAACCAGACACAACATGAAAGACTGGTCTTGTTATAAAGATTAATTTATGACAACCACCACAGAAACCTGACAAACACTATCTTTGCTCTTTGTGCAGGTTGTAGGACCAAAAGGACCACCAGGCCCCATGGTAAATATTATATATTTATATTCATTTATTAATATTTTTAAAAATGCAAGGACATAATGTGTTAATTATATTTACTCTACACATAACCAAGCATTTGATGAGGTTGGTTAATGGTGCACAATAATATGATTCTCGCTCTGAATGCGAGTTTTTCCATCCTGGGTATCTTACTGAGACAAATATCTTTTGTTTTTGAAGGGCCCCCTGGGTGAGCAGGGACCACGTGGAGAAGCTGGCGCTAAGGGTGATAAGGTAAGAGACAACACGCTGCGACCAACAAACACCCCTCCACCAGTCTACTCAAAAGAAATTGTTTCATAATAATGTCATAATGTGGTTTCAGCATTTGGCCACCAAATATTGGGTCAAGCAACAGATGATCATAATAATAATGATTCTGATCATCATTATAACTGAACTGACAGAGTTCTGCAGTGTTCTTGCTACTCAAGTGTAGGAACATTCAAATCTAATCATCATGCAACAGCTATTTGACATCTTCTGTATATGTTTTGTGGTAAAAGGACTTGATGAAATGAACAACAAAGCAGTGGAACCAGTAATGATCTGAGAAAACAGCTTCCTGCACCTGTGTGGGTTATCGCCAGAATCTAATGATGGGGAAAGTCCTGTGTAATGAAGTTATAATTTCTGACCTGAAATCGTCTTTGTTTCTCCCGGTGATGGGTGATTTAGAGAAAATAATCCCCTATCCTTTTCCCTAGGGAAATGCTGGACCTCGAGGAAGAGATGGTGAGCCTGGCATCCCTGGAAACCCCGGACCCCCCGGCCAACCTGGACAACCAGGGCTTGGAGGGGTGAGTCTTAGGGAACTTCTGCAACACATGGCATAGACAACTATTTACCAAACCCACCTTTTCCTCCTCACTTTTAAGTCCCTACACCACAGTTTTACTCCCATATCACATATCACACAGTGATAAAAATGTTTGGCTAAACAAGAAGACAGAGGTATAAATTTATAGTGATGATTTCATGGTAAATTGTTGATATAAATCACAAGCATCCGTGTCATTGCTATCACTAAATCCATTGTTTGCTCTATTTGCAAAGTATGAAAGATGAACTGAAGTGATGAATAAACGTTTGTGCTTTGTGATTTCACTTTCACTACATTTGACTTGATCCATACATGGAAACAGCTCAAAATGAGTCCATAACATTATTCATTTGTTTTTATTCAAAGAAGAAATAGGAAAGAATATGAAGGCACACTACAGACCTGCTGTCCCAAATAGACTGCAGTATTCTTGTATAGTATGCTTTCATATCAATATGAAGGGTCTACATGATGCTTTACTTGAGGCAGGGAGCAGGGAGCAGGTGCAGGCACATTTTGTCTTTATGCTTTCTTTCATGGTGACTGAAATATCATTTAAGTCAGTAATTCAGTTAATGTTGTTTACTTGCTGCTGTGTGTAATGGCCCACTTAGCTCAGGCAGCTCAGGCTGGATAAACTACCTAAACTGACTCTCAGTCTCTGTCTGTTTTGTGTTTTTACAGAACTTTGCTGCTCAGATGGCTGGAGGTTTTGATGAGAAGGCCGGAGGCGCTCAGATGGGTGTGATGCAAGGACCAATGGTACGTAGTGACCTGCACAGTGTGTATATCATACAGGAAGTGTGTATGTGTATGTTTTTGGTATGTAAACAGTTAATCTCTCACAGTGACAAAACGCCATCACTGACATTTAGCTTGTCTCAGAGTTGCTGCTGAAGATAGGTGGTAAAAAAATAAACTGTAACTGTTCATGGAGATGATTGCAAGGCTGCCACCTGGTGGTTCAGTAGATTCACTCCGACAGAAAGAGTTCAGCTTTTTCAGTTCATTCTTGCTGTTGACCTGAATTGGAGCACAATTTTACACTTCTTTAAAAAGAGTAATTTGGAGTACAAACCACATTAAAATAAACCTTATGGACCATAATTTTAAACATTTATTTTAATTTAGAAATCCCTAGAAATAGGTTTTGCAAAGGTTTCGTAGGATTGTAAGGGGATAGCATCTATAAACCCTATAGATAGGTTTTTAAAAACTCAGTGGAGTTAGATTGGAATATTTTCATCACTCAGTAGTTTTGAATGTGGAACTTTTTATTCAAGCGACATATTTGGTTAATTTGTTACACTATGTGGTAAAAAAAGAAAAATAAAACATGCCAGGTTAACTTTTTCTATGTGTGTTGTGTTTCTCGTGCAGGGTCCTATGGGTCCTCGTGGTCCTCCTGGACCTAGTGGCGCTCCTGTAAGTACAGTCATTACAGCACTACATCGTTATGTGATTTATCATTATAATGAAATCAGCTAATGTGGAAATATATAGAGAGGAACCTTTGGCATAAATTAATTAATCTCTAATGCTTTGCTTTGTCATGTGCACCTATAGGGGCCACAGGGTTTCCAAGGTGGCCCTGGAGAGGCTGGAGAGCCTGGTCCAGCTGTAAGTATCAATACCTATCCCAGAATGCATCTGTGCACCTATCGAACTGATTTCAGACTGTGATGATCACATTTGCTGTAATGTAAAGTTAGGGTTTACCAACAAAAACATATTCACACAGTGAAATCATTGATATTGAAATGTTGCTCTGTAGCTACAAATTGAAGGCACTGCTTGAATAGTGCAGCACAAACGTTTCTAATTGTCTTTGGGGCAAATAGATAACTGTCGTCAATGATTTATCCTTCATTGTTTCTATAACAGGGATCACTGGGACCACGTGGACCACCAGGACCTTCTGGAAAACCAGGAAGCGATGTAAGTGTCAAGGCTCATTAGAACATATGAGCAAAACCCACGCTAAGCCAAGGTCAAAGGTCAAAGCAAACCACAATTGAAACAAAGTTTTGATTCCTTACTCTCTTATGTCCCAAGTAATGTATGCAACTATTTCACTTTATCAATGTTAGAGTCTATCAATCCAACATGTTAACTATTATAAGCTCTCGCACTACACTTCCACTAGGGGGCACTGTCTATCTCCCAACAATACTGATGACTTCACAAAACACAGGCTGCATGCATATCCTTCCACCACAGTAAAGCCCACTGCTTTAACAAATAAACACTCCCCTTCCTGTTTGTTTCTAGGGCGAGGCTGGCAAACCTGGGAAAGCTGGTGAGCGTGGACCTGCAGGGCCTCAGGTAAGCATTAT
This sequence comes from Gadopsis marmoratus, assembly GCA_036023855.1. Classification (NCBI taxonomy): domain Eukaryota; kingdom Metazoa; phylum Chordata; class Actinopteri; order Centrarchiformes; family Percichthyidae; genus Gadopsis; species Gadopsis marmoratus. The sequence continues at coordinate 52,637 of JAVQJF010077484.1, read as the reverse complement.
TTCATACTTCTGTTGCGAAATTAGTGTCAAGAGATGAGTTAAGGATCCCTCATGTAAATATTTTGTTTTTGTATTTCAGGGAGCTCGTGGATTCCCTGGAACTCCTGGACTTCCTGGAATCAAAGGACACAGAGTGAGTGCTAAACAGAAGAGGCAGGACAGCTAACTGTTCAATATTCACAGACTTGTAGCTGCTCATTCATTACACCTGAGGGCTGACCGAGTCCTGATGAGACCTGTCCCGTTTCTCTGTAGGGTCATCCTGGTCTGGATGGAGCTAAGGGAGAAAATGGCGCTGCAGGAGCCAAGGTAAGACCACGCACCTTTTGTGATAATATCAATTTAAAACAAATCCAGATTTTTGTTGTTTCCATTGTTTTCTGCTTGTTTTCTAATTTTTCTGATCTCTGTTCCTATCAGGGCGAGTCTGGTTCCTCTGGAGAGAACGGTGCCCCTGGACCCATGGTGGGTCTCCAGTTCTTTATCTGGTCTGCCATGTTATAACATAAAATAGTAGCAGAATGGGATGCTAGGGAAGATAAATAATAGGTTCCTAAATCTGATCTATATGTTTCATAATGATCGAGATAAACTTACCACTTGTACCTTCTGTCATAGGGCCCACGTGGTCTGCCCGGTGAGAGGGGACGTCCTGGAGCTGCTGGTGCTGCAGTGAGTAACAAATTCATATCGGCTTCAATCCACTGAACATCAACGTTTTTCTTATTTGCTGTACCTTTATTTGTTACAACTTTGAATCCTTTAGAAACTTAGAATTTCATGGTCTCTTCTTTGTGGTGTACACAACTGACTATCCCATCTTTTTCCTCTTTAGGGTGCCCGCGGAAACGATGGCTTGCCTGGTCCTGCTGGTCCACCTGTACGTATCATAGTTCCCACTTTGCATCCAATTAATTTTTCTTTTCTTATGTTATTTCCTTTGATAACATGAGACATGAACCTTAACCTGCAGATTTTTGTTCTGTCTACAGGGGCCTGTTGGTCCTGCTGGAGCCCCCGGTTTCCCAGGATCTCCTGGATCCAAGGTTTGTATTTTTTTTAAATATGTTTTTTTGCTGTAGCTGACCTAGTGTAGCAAAATAAAGTAATAAAAGTTGGGTGAGTGTCACTTCAGTTTCTACCTTGTAAGTTAATTCTTTCAGACAGACTCTTTATTCAGTCGGGATAAAACCCCATAAACCCATATATGCCAGGTTCTTGTGGTTATTATTTTTCATACACAAATGATCAACTTCAGTAGTCTATTCTACAAACCACTTTATAATCTTGTGAAGAAAGAAAAAGAGGCATTCATGGTCATGTCATATTCAGTTAAATAGTATATAGAGGAACATATAAGAACAGGTGCAAAACACACTGTCACCTCCATCTTCAGTGAATGAAATGTAGAACAAATTACTTTCCACCTGTTAATGAGAAATGTATTGTATATTGTCAGGGAGAAGCTGGTCCTACTGGAGCCCGTGGATCTGAAGGACAACAGGGACCCCGTGGAGAGTCCGGTACCCCAGGATCTCCTGGACCCTCCGGAGCATCTGTTAGTTTGTCATCACTGATCATCCGAATTTGATTTACTCACACAGCAGTACCATTCTTACACTGTGTTTTATTTATTTATTAATTTATTGTTGTCACAATGTGATGCATTGCTTCTTCTTCTCTGTCTCTACAGGGTAATCCCGGTACTGATGGTATTCCTGGAGCAAAAGGCTCTGCTGTACGTCCACTCTGTTTTCATGGTTTTGGAGTTTCCTTCTTTATAATTGATAATGTTACTGTTTAATTTTATTCTGATATTTTGCTATCTTTCTTCCTTGAAGGGTGCTTCTGGTATCGCTGGTGCTCCTGGATTCCCCGGCCCCCGTGGCCCCCCTGGACCGCAGGGAGCTACAGGTCCTCTGGGGCCAAAGGGACAATCCGTAAGTCACTTGGGAAAAATCTAAAACTCTGTGAAACCTTAATACTTGTTCCTCTTATGATTATTTATTGTCATGTCTGTCTTCTTTCTTGTCATGTTTAGGGAGACCCTGGTCTTCCTGGATTCAAAGGTGAAGCTGGACCCAAGGGAGAGCTTGTGAGTGGCTTAGTTTTTTACCAGTTTTTCACCATATATGCCATAAGTGCTGTGAACCATCTTTTAGAATTAGACTATAGAGACGATTTACTTACATAACTTAATTTCTCCAGGGTCCCGTTGGTCCTCAAGGTGCCCCTGGCCCTGCTGGTGAAGAAGGAAAGAGAGGTGCCAGAGGAGAGCCTGGAGCTGCTGGACCACTCGGACCTCCAGGAGAGAGAGTAAGTAATCAGGATGTACAACAACATTGGTAAAAAGTGACATTAAGAATTAGTTGTTGCTATTTTATACACAAGCTAAACAAACCTCTCTCTGTGATTCTTTCCAGGGAGCTCCCGGTAACCGTGGTTTCCCAGGGCAGGATGGTCTTGCTGGTGCTAAGGTGGGTCCTGTGTAAAATGGCATCGTTTAGCAGTCTGAGCTGATTTCAGCTCATCGGCACCATCAACATATTGACGAGAAAGATGCTGTTGTGGTCATAAAACTAGCTGTCATATTTCCTACCAGATTGATATAACTGGCTTCCTTTTGCCTTGTCTTCTTCAGGGTGCCCCTGGTGACCGTGGTGTTCCTGGTGCTGCTGGGCTTAAAGGTGCTACTGGAGACCCTGGACGCACAGGAGAGTCTGGCCTCCCTGGAGCCAGAGTGAGTCCAGCATCTTTACTCATTACCAGCCCAGAAACGAGAGACAGGACAGTGCTGCTCACATGTAACCCTCTCAGTCTCAAATGAGATGGATTTTTTAGAGATCCGTCCCACCACTGGAATGATGCTGACAATCCCCAAAATGTGTGTGCCTTTCACAGGGTCTTACTGGTCGTCCCGGAGATGCTGGTCCTCAAGGCAAAGTTGGACCCTCTGTGAGTACAATATTAATCATTAGGTATTGCTTCATGTCTTGCAGTATTTCAGTTCGGGAATAATACAGAACATTCACGGGTGGATTTCTTATGATATGATGCCATCACAATTTATACTGAATACATTTTCATAACAGCAAAATGTGGTTTACACATTTACTTTCATGATTAGAGACTTTGAAATGAGAAAATAGAGCATTCAAAGTGGCTCCCTGGCATAATTTTAAACATAAAAACGACACTTCAAAATATGACAAAACTACTGCATGTGTTTTACAAACACAGAAAAATTGCAACCACAGCCCTTAATTCAGCAGTATGTTCTAAAATGAAAACCTTGTATTGAATAAGATTATACACTTTAGCGTTACACACAGTTAACTAGTAGAATTGTCTTACGCACACCCTGCAACAACCTCTACAACCTACAGACAGCTATTCTGTGCTTAACTAGTATAATAATCTTAATTGTATGCAGGCGTAGCGTCATGACGAGAACACACACACACACACACACACACACTTTTCAACTCCCAAGTTAATATCTGTCATCTCTGGGTTTCAGTGCTGTTTGTGATTTTTGCCTTTTGACTTTGCCAGGGTGCCGCTGGTGAGGATGGCCGGCCCGGGCCACCTGGACCTCAGGGAGCCCGTGGACAGCCAGGAGTGATGGGATTCCCTGGGCCAAAGGGAGCCAATGTGAGATTTTATAGGAGAGGAGTAGGGACACTATGGGGGTCTTCAACATGTTCATACTGCACAATGAAAACATAATAATATAGTATAAATTGTCTAGATTGGACAAATGAGTAGTACAGCCAAATATCACAACTAGTATTACTACTGACCCTTACTTTGTAGCACTCCAAGCTAAAGAAGCTTCCTACTATTACTATACTATATACTGTGATTTCTCTTCAACAGGGTGAAGCTGGAAAGACAGGAGAGAAGGGTATTGTGGGTCGTCCTGGTCTGAGAGTGAGTACATTTTCTCCCTTAATACTCCTTTTCAAACCTCACAAATGGATTAATCATCTTCTGTCGCCACATCACTATTACTCATTTAAGCACTCCTCTCTGATCAGGGTCTGCCAGGGAAAGATGGTGAGACTGGTGCTTCTGGACCTTCAGGCCCTGCTGTGAGTATTCAAGTGTGATATTGTCTTAGACTCAGCTGGCGGTTTACAGGGTTGTCACGCTCTCTTTGTCCCTGACTGATCACCTGTGTTTGGGTCTATCATAGGGACCTGCTGGAGAGAGAGGAGAGCAGGGACAGCCTGGACCTTCTGGCTTCCAGGTGAGTTTATGTTCCCATCAAACCCCTGACAAAACAAAAATGAAATACAATGTCCATTCCCCAAAGCTTGAATATTAGTACGATTCATTTTTTAATATGAGTTCAATCTTTGGACATTATAGAGTCATTTAATAAGGAAAACAGCAGAGCTACAGGTAATGACTATATTTACAGATATCATATAATTAATCCCTTTGCTTTTGTTGGACAGGGTCTGCCTGGACCATCTGGTCCCCCAGGAGAAGCTGGAAAACCTGGAGACCAGGTGAGTGTTTACCTGTTACCTGGCATTTGTTGCATCTGTAGGTCTATTGTTGCTGCCAAACTCCTCCAACCCTCTGGATATAGAGTATAGTACCTATAGAACCTACATGCCAAATGATGGTATTTTCCTGAGAATAACAGCATATGTAGGAATAAAGACTAAACAGTCTCTGGTTCAAGATGCTAAAAATAACTGTGTGTATTTCACAGTATAACTATCGTGCTTTATTTGACAGCAATACTCACTGCTGTAGCAACAAGAAGAAGTCACTTAAATATCCCAGGGCTAATGCTGAATGTTAACTGGCTGTTAAACACACTTTTTTTAAATGTTCACATAAAACATTAAATTGGAATTATATCTCAACCTTGCAAACAGAGACTGGGATTCAAACCTTCCTCTAGTAGTACAATGTTAGAGCTTTGTTAACAGTATAATCCTATCTTTACCCTCTATTCTCACTTTTTATATAAATCTATTTAATATTTTATTAGTCTATTTTAGTCATTGTATATAATTTGGCCTTTTATTTTTTCTCATCTGCCTAATTTGTTTTGTGATTTATGCGAGTGGCATGCATTTCCCCATTGAAAATAATTAAGTTTTCTATCTATGTAAAAAACACATTTGCCAAAGTTAAACACCTTGTGCACCTAAATGTAATCAGTTAAGGTTTGTTACTTTTTCTATTTAATCTGCACAGCTTTTTCAAGTTAATCCATAACTAAATTACTCTGCTGTCACAGCTAAGAAAGCAAACAAAAAGCTGAAAATACTATTTCTTTTGTGTAGGTAATAAGGACCTTGCTACAGTACACTTCTGTAAAAGCCTCATTCCTTACTGCAGAATGGCTTTTGAGCCCAGATAAATCACTTTCACTTACATTACAACATTCTGTATTGAAGTTGTATTTAGTTGTAAGATTAATTGTTTTGGCTATCCATACTAGGCCTAACAATGAAAGCTCAGCAGAAATTTTGATGTGTGTTATTATTACAAAAACAGGAATAAAACTGTGTCTTTTCTCTCTGTGCAGGGCGTTTCTGGAGAGGCCGGAGCTTCTGGTGCTGGTGGACCTAGAGTGAGTTTCCATGCTAAAGCTTCATCAATGTTCATTTCCAATGATTTCAAAGCAAAGAGTAATATACTGTACACATTGACATTTGTGACTTTTATGTGCTGCTCTCACGTACGGTTCATACATGAATAGTACGGCTAATTTATATTCTTGGTTTCATACATTAAAAACTAAATTATATCATCTTGTTATTTCATATGACCCAACAAAGCACTCTCTATTCCTCCCTTCACATAACTGATTCATTTCTACTATGTTTCTCCTACTGATTCAGTGTTTGTCTCCAAACAGGGTGAACGTGGTTTCCCTGGTGAAAGGGGTGGTGCTGGAGCTCAGGGTCTTCAGGGACCTCGTGGACTTCCTGGAACACCTGGAACTGATGGACCCAAGGTTAGTGGATGAGTTTGAGACAGACCTATTGTTTAGATTTAAACTGCCTTCCTTACAGGTCAATAAGTATCATCTTCAGCAGGCCATGTAACAGCAGCTTCTCCACAGTATTCACAGGGTCCTGTTAGCTTAGCTTAGCAAGAACACTGAAAACAGGGGGAAACAGCTAGCCTGGCTCTGTCCAAAGGCTCTGACAAAATCTGCCTACCAGCACCTCTAAAGATAATTTATTAACATGTTATATTTTGCTTGTTTTATTTATACAAAATGGAAGTGTTAAAACAAGACGTTGTGTTTTACAGGGGGTTATGTGCCGGACTATGTCCTGGCTAGGGGCGCAGTGACTTCCTGGAGTCTTGTCTTGTCGCTGTGAGATTGCCAGGCAACCAGCAGAGACTCCAGGAAGCCAGCCAGCCAAAGAAACCAAAGAAAATCCTCAGTGGCTTAGAAAATAAGAGTGGTATCGATCTTCTCATCTATTTCTCGGCAAGAGAAAGAATAATCATATTTCCCAAAATGTAAAATTATTGCTTGAAATTAATTGAGAAGAAGCAATGAATCCCTATCTGGTCTTTTCATTCCTTGGTGGACACGTTGAACAGAAACCTGCAGCCTTGGTCAAGTTCTCATTTTCTAAGATATCATGACGTATTTTGAATGAATGATGAAAATGTATTAGGATGTATTTAAGGCTTTTCACAATGTTGTATGTCTAATAACACACCTTTTGCATTACCAGTAAAAAGAGGATCAGCATATCCACACTCAGATTCAGCTGGTTCATAGGAAACTAATACATGTGAAAGGATTTGACTGACAGATTATCTCCTAAATCAAATTCAGGGAGCCATTGGACCAGCTGGTGCTCCTGGATCCCAGGGACCCCCCGGCCTGCAGGGTATGCCCGGGGAGAGAGGAACCGGTGGCATCCCAGGACCCAAGGGAGACAGAGTGAGTAAAAGATTGTTGGTGTTGTCATAATGGACTTTTCATTTAATGTTATCTATCAAATGGTCCACTTGATAGAACAATTGCCATCATGACCAGAGGCCTTGTAGTTTCATGTATGATTAACATGCAGCCTTCCTCTTTGTCCAACAGGGCGACAACGGACAGAAAGGACCCGAGGGAGCTCCTGGAAAGGACGGTTCTAGAGTGAGTTCTGAATAAATCCTTTGTCTCTTCGTTTGTTTTTCAGCCTGCCAGCTTTTTTGTCAGTCAAAATAACATTCAGTCACCCCCAACTTTGGTCCTCTCTATACCTTTTTTCCTTCTCCTATCTCTCCACCCTTCTTTTCTTCTCTCAGGGTTTGACTGGTCCCATTGGCCCTCCTGGCCCATCTGGACCCAACGGAGCCAAGGTGAGAATAACACCTTGTGTCACCCTTTGGATTGATAAAGGGGAATGCTATCAGTTGAATCTGAATTAACAGGGGCCCAGTTCAGTGACAATAAACCGGCTGGTGTTAACATTCACAGAGTATGTTTGTTTTTTTGGATGCTTTGATTGACTGCTTCTCTCCTATCCAGGGTGAGACTGGACCTACTGGCCCCACTGGTGCTTCTGGTGCCCGTGGTGCTCCTGTAAGTACATCTTTTTTTTTTTTAGCTGGTGTGTGTCTCAAATAATGAAGCCCCTTCTTAATGAAACGAGCATGCAAATTTTCTCAGCGTTAATCCATTTTGTGCTGTGGCAAAAATAATTTATTTTCACTCTCTACAATTACGATCTATGCTCTGAGTTACTTCCAAGCAAGCTCTAACTTGGTATATGTTAGCAGAAACACTGATGTAAAAAAGCATTATGTGTTTGGTCTCATCTAATAAAGTCTCAAACGGAATAGCATCCTTCAGCCTGGACAGATTATGATGCGGTTTGCTCTCAAAATAATAGTATTACATTGCGAGTGATTAAACTCAAATTAGACAGGACTGAGACTTTTGCTTCCCTATAATACATGTTTCCATTCATAATTTGGATTCAACATTTCCACACACAGTTTGGCCTTTCGGAACACTGACTTATAGTAACAGAGTTGAGGATTGGTTGGTTGTCTGCCACATGTATTGCATTACACGTGTATTGCATGGTTGTGAATATGCAGGGAGAATAGGATGATGGCAGGACTGCACAACACACTCTTTTTGCTGTTATCTATATTTCATGTTATGCTTGCTTGCTAAGTTTCCCTTTTTACCAAGAATGCTGTATGCTGGGGAAGGGAGGGCGTGTTTATGTAAATGTTTAGGAGTGTTAATGACAAAAAACAACAAACATAGGGTTGGAGATGAATTTTGACAATAAAACTGAAATTGAAAATACAACTAGTACTAACATTTCAACAGAATCTCGCACTGACCTACTTTCTCTTCTGTGCTCTTGCAGGGTGACCGTGGTGAGGGTGGTCCTCCTGGGCCTGCTGGATTTGCTGGACCTCCTGTAAGTAAAGTACCTTTTGTTAAAATTAAATAAGTGAAACATTTTTATTTATTATTTTAATTCATTGACCTTCTGTTATTATTACTGTTCCGTTTAAAATATCCAGGGTGCAGATGGTCAGCCTGGTGCTAAGGGTGAATTTGGTGAGGCTGGACAGAAGGGAGATGGTGGTTCTCCTGGACCTCAGGGACCATCTGGGGCTCCTGGACCTGTGGTGGGTACTTGACCTCAAAATCAAGTCCTGGAATCAGATCTATAGCTCTAGAAAAAATTAAGAGACCACTCCAAAGTTCATTTTACTCAAACACATACCTATAAATAGTAAATCCAGAGAACTGATCATTTTGCAGTGGTCTCTTAATTTTTCCCAGAGCTGTATGTACCTTAGGTCACATTTCTGGTCTTTACAGTGCTTTAAAGTCACTCTAGTTTAAAATCAACATGATTCATTCTTGTTCCTCTTTTTTTAGGGACCCACTGGTGTATCTGGACCTAAAGGAGCACGTGGTGCTCAAGGAGCTCCTGTAAGTAACTCCTATTTTTTCTTCCTCACGTGAACGATCCATCGCACAATACTTCCGCTGAATGCAGAAATGGAATATTTGAATGATCTTACAAATGGAGTACATTTTAATGTTCTGGACCTTGACTGATTGATTTATTCAGGCATCTCAGTAAGCCATGACAGTGAGCCAGCATGCACAATACCAGGAGCCTGGAACCAAAGCAGCTAAATGGAATTCAGCCATCGTTCATTTTTATTATATAGATTCCTACTGCGACATGTAACAAAGTGTCTGCCGTTAAAAATGTCACTAAGAGTCAGAGCTATTGTTTTCACTTGTACAGTCGCTTAATTCTGTATGTTATGGAATTTCTGAACCATGAACATTTAAACAGAGTAAGACAAGTGACAGGTTGAAGGGCCGGCTCCTCTCTATCTATTCAGCCGGAACTTTCTGTGAGCTCAGATAGATTTATTGTGACTATCGTAAGGAACATAATAGCAAGGTCGTGAAGGAAGGCTTAGCAGCTCAAAGGTTGCGTGTGATTTGAGCCAGTTTGAGCCAATTGCTAACTCCAGGTAAAGGGTAATAATATGGGAGAAAGGCCTCCTTATTGGGACGGTCATAAAAATACACCTTGCTCTGAGATAACGGCTCAGAGAATTGGATGGCATTACTGTGTGTAACATGGTCAATGTAGATCAGTTTTCTCCTTAGCCAAGCTTCAGTAAATACTGTACATCTGCTTTGAAATCATCTGGGTCTCCGACTTTTCTTCAGCACTGTCACATCAGCTGAGAGAATTTCCATCACACTGTGCATTCAGAAAAGCATAAAGGTTATTTTTATTTACTTTGGTGTATTCACGTACAGGGCCTTAGACCAGAACACTGTGAATTGAGATGCATAATTTAGATTTGCAAAATACCGGTTCTTCCTGGAAATTTCATAACATCCTAATACACCTTAGTCAACAGGTTGGGTATGTTTATGTTGTTTATGTTTACTGAAGTCTTTTCTCTTTGACAGGGTTCTACTGGTTTCCCTGGTGCTGCTGGCAGAGTTGGATCTCCTGGCCCTAATGTGAGCATTTCATCAATAACAAATTCCAAGAAGGGAAATGACTTGTGTGCATTTTGTGAGTGTTTTTCTGCTCTTACCCACTGAAATTCTCTCCCTTTCCATCCCAGGGTAACCCCGGCCCTGCTGGCCCTGCTGGCTCTTCTGGTAAAGACGGACCAAAGGGTGCCCGTGGTGATGCCGGCCTCCCAGGAAGACCGGGAGACACTGGGCTTCGTGGACTTGCTGGCACACAAGGAGAGAAGGGAGACGCTGGAGAGGATGGACCACCTGTGAGTTTGATTTTGCACCTCACCAGAACCCATAAGAACCTGTCTCTGGAGTCATGCTCCGAGACTGCATCCAGGCTCAATCACCGTCTACTTCAGCCTTATATTCACAAATAAACTGAAAGAAAACTGTACCGTACTGATGTTAGGAAATGGTCTGTGCACTTTGAATTCAGTCTGGTACAGCTAAATAAAAACATTTCACCACTCAGTCTTCTCTTTCGTGACTCTGTAGGGAGTTGATGGGCCTTCAGGTCCTCAGGGACTGGCTGGATCTCGTGGTATTGTTGGTCTGCCTGGTCAGCGTGGAGAGAGAGGCTTCGCTGGTCTCCCTGGACCTTCTGTAAGTGCTTTTGCCAATATATAAATCTGTCTGATGTCTGGATGCACCTCAACATTTTTACAAATTGACATAAAATTATGTCAGATATGTCTTCATCTTACTGTAAGCTTGTCTTAGACTTACTCTTGTTAGTTACAGTATCCTTGAATAGAGCATGATTCTAACCAGTATGTCTATAGTTTAGCAGATTATTTTGTGCCTTTAATGTCAAATTAGCTACTGAAATGTAATAATTATATCTCCTTTGTGTTTAGGGCGAACCTGGTAAACAAGGAGCTTCTGGTGGCTCTGGCGACCGTGGACCTCCTGGACCTGTGGGGCCCCCTGGACTTACTGGACCTGCTGGAGAGACTGGAAGAGAGGTCAGAGCTACACAATAATAACAACAACAAAGTGTTACAAATGACAACATCAGGAAATTACCTGTACATAATTTTTATGGCTGCAGCAACAGGGATCACATTTATAATAGCAGAAACTACACAATGGCCTCAATTACAATAGATTCAGGAAAATCTATGAAATCAAATGGCTGCCATATCATTATAAAATGTATGTTTCTGTATCTCAGGGTACCCCTGGATCAGATGGACCTCCTGGTAGAGATGGATCTGTTGGAGTCAAGGTGCGAGACTTCAGCCTCACCTAGAAATTGTCCAACAAATCACACAGTTTAACAAAAATCTATCAGATCTGCTAGTTTGCAGAAACTGTTGTTATGCTGAGTCATCATCTTGTGTCTCCCTGTAGGGAGAGCGAGGCAACACCGGCCCTGCTGGCGCCCCTGGAGCCCCCGGTTCTCCTGGTGCCCCCGGACCTGTCGGACCCCTTGGCAAGCAGGGAGACAGAGGAGAGAGTGTAAGTAACATGAGACACTGTAGGGAGCACAGGCAAGGGCATAGTCTCGGGCACTGGTTCATAGTGATGATGTTAACTTGAGGAAGCACCCACACTATTGTTTCTTTCTTTAGGGTGCTCAAGGACCTGCAGGACCATCTGGACCTGCTGGCGCTAGAGGAATGGCTGTGAGTGTCACCACCTCTAACTGCAACATTAGCTTTTTAAGTTTAAATTTGAGTCAGGTAATTAAAAGTTCTACACACATGCAGCCATGCATTTTATACATATTAAACTTTCACTCCAGGGACCCCAAGGACCACGTGGAGACAAAGGAGAGGCTGGTGAGACTGGAGAGAGGGGACAGAAGGGTCACCGTGGCTTCACCGGTCTGCAGGGTCTTCCTGGACCTCCTGTAAGTAATTCAAATCTAATAGTTCATCCCTGCAGTACCATTGTTCATCTCACTTCCCTTCATCTGTCTGTTCTACCATCTCGCGTGCTATTGCCTGACGCCTGACAGGGTCCCGCTGGAGATGGTGGTGCTGCAGGACCTGGAGGACCAAGCGGAGCTAAGGTGAGAAAACTGAGCTAAAAGCACAGAGCGAAAGAGAAGAAAAACTCTTATTACGTCTCCATCCTGCAGCTGTAACACCCAAGACATGTGATGGTAATGAAGGGCACAGGTTAGTCTTTTTGTAATTGTGCAATCACCTGACGAAGACTTGACAGAAAAGGCCACGTTCCTTTATTACCCACTGCTGTGATAAGATGGGCAGCTGAGGCATTTTGTAATTACTCTCTGCAAGGAAAAAAGGCAGACAGACAGGGGGGACTGTGATTTGTGAAACCACTCCTGCTGAGATGGGAAATGGACTTCAATATCTATTCTAGATTAGCTAAGCACTGCGGTTGATAAAGAAAATGAAGGGAAATGCTACCATAAAAATAATCTTCATGCATAATAAGGCAAAGGGTCTTGAGGTGATTGGGGTAATAGTGAGAAACTGCTGCCGCATTTCAATTTCTTTATCAGATTTTTTCTTCTTATCCAGACTGCATGATGGATCTAATAAAAGATATATAGTGCTACACTTTGAATATAAAGCACAAGTTCAGTTAAGGAAGTAATGTTTCATATTTACATAGACATGTTAACATCCATTGGCTTTTAACACTAACTGTTTCTGTAGGGACCATCTGGACCATCTGGACCTGCTGGCAAAGATGGATCAAATGGACAGCCTGGCCCCATTGGACCCCCCGGACCTCGTGGACGTTCCGGAGAAAGTGGTCCTGCTGTACGTAACATGTTCTTAATCTTAAATAAAATCCACAAATACCACAAGCCTATATACTTTTTCAGTTCAACACCTGAATGTACATGCCTCCCTCATCCATTCCCTCCTTTCGCCCTCCTCCAGGGTCCTCCTGGTAATGCTGGACCCCCTGGCCCCCCTGGTCCTCCTGGCCCTGGCATCGACATGTCTGCCTTCGCTGGTCTGGGTCAGACTGAGAAGTCCACTGATCCGCTCAGGTACATGAGGGCTGATGAGGCCTCCAGCTCCCTGAGGCAGCATGACGTGGAGGTCGATTCCACACTCAAGTCCCTCAACAACCAGATTGAGAACCTGCGTAGCCCCGACGGCTCCCAAAAGAACCCAGCTCGCACCTGCAGAGACCTGAAACTGTGCCACCCTGAGTGGAAGAGTGGTAAGTAGGGCAGGGGGGATTGAAAATGATAAACAAAGGATAGAAAGTATGCTGATAGCTCTCTTTTAGATATTTCTTTCTAAAATACCTTTCTAAAACTGCTCTTATTACATCCTGCGTTGAAAAAGACATACTTCTAATCTCACCTTTTTCTCCATATTGGCCTAGAAACATTTAGCAGTCAGCTAACTGCTCACAAAAAATGTGGATTTGGCAGTCATCATTGCACTGAGACAGTCTTTGGGCGTGCACAGACTGTGTTTGAACTCCCAACATCAATCCACCCAGCTCCAGCTAACTGAATAGAACCGTTTGGGTGGAAAGTACCTCTGGGTCCGAGTGTACTGAACAGTTTATAAAAAGAGTTGACCAGTTATGTTGGGGGGGGGTCCAAACACCAGGAAGACAAAATTGGGAATAACTATCAAAGATGACTAAAAGAACTAAATATATTGCTGAAATAAATAAACTAATGTTTAAAATATCGAAACAAATTCATTAAATGATTAAATAAAATGAATGGGGGAAACACGACTATCTTCTGGGCTTATATAAATCACACTGGGCCGATTATCAACATATTGCTCAAAGAACAGGATCTACTGCTCAGAGTAAATAAAGGAGGAAAACGATCAAATTAAATGCAAGTGAAAAAGTTTCATATGGCAGTACAGAAAGTGCTGCTTTCAGTTTCAGATTGCAGAGGTAGCTGCAGGTTTGCTAATGGTGAACTGAATATTTTTATTTATTTTGTTCAGTTATTCTGCAATAAAGATGGCTGCATTACCTGCGGCAACACTGTGTGTGAGAGACAGACAGAATCAGACAGCCTGCTTTCATGTGCTAACTTTATAAATATTCCTCTTGATTTAATGATTGTATGTGTAAAGGCTGCCCTGCCTGAATTAAGCTGAAAGTAAGTTTTCTTGGTACCAAGGACAGGAGTCTCTGCACCACAACAGGAATGTCATTGCCATTGTGAACTAGATCCGTTTTTTCTCATCCTTAAAAAACATAGAGAATAAATCAAATACCTTGATGTCCTGACCTAGAAAAATACCAATACCTGCTTTTTAGGCCTGGTTTCCCCAGGTGCAACTTATTCAGCATGCTGCTGTCGGATTTCTGTTTATGACTCCAGTGTGCAATTGAAATTACTTTAAAGTCCTGCTTTATTCTATTCTAAATCGTATATTAAGTGGAGTTTGCCAAAGCTGCAATTAGTTCATCAGGATTCACTCCCTATTAACCCAGTTTTCTCATCTCTGCAGGTGACTACTGGGTTGACCCCAACATTGGCAGCACAGCCGACGCCATCAAGGTCTTCTGTAACATGGAGACTGGAGAGACATGCGTCTACCCAAGCATCGCCAAGGTACCACAGAAGAACTGGTGGACCAGCAAGAGCAAGGAACGCAAACACATCTGGTTTGGGGAGACCATGAATGGAGGATTCCACGTGAGTGCACTTTTACAAAACAGTGCTAAAGATCATGTCTTGATCATGTCCATGAACTGATCTTGAAGAGACTTAAAATGGAAGCTGCTAATGAATTCCCCGTCCTGTCTTCTGGTTGTACAGTTCAGCTACGCTCAGGACGGCCCTGCTGCCACCGCTGCCAGCGTCCAGCTGACCTTCTTGAGGCTTCTATCCACTGAAGCATCCCAGAACCTCACGTACCACTGCAAGAACAGTGTTGCCTACCTGGACCAGACCACAAGCAACCTGAAGAAGGCTTTACTGCTGCAGGGCTCCAACGATGTGGAGATCCGCGCGGAGGGCAACAGTCGCTTCACATACAGCGTGTTGGAGGATGGCTGCAAGGTGAGCTGAAAAACAGAGCCAGAATAAAGAATCTCTCTTTAGTTGTATACGTCATTGTGTGATTGAACTGCTGCTAACACGTTCCTCTACTCTCAACCAACAGATACACACAGGCCAGTGGGGCAAGACTGTCTTTGAGTACAAAACACAGAAAACCTCCCGACTGCCAATCGTGGACATTGCTCCTATGGACATCGGAGGAGCGGATCAAGAGTTTGGCGTGGATGTAAGCGCAGTCTGCTTCTTGTAAAGTGGAATATCACAATGGCCCCCCAAAACACAGGAAATAAATAAACTCAACCATGAAACATTACACACACTTCCACAATAAAGAAGACTGGAAATTATAAAAAAAAAAAAAAAAAAGAAAATTGATACAACGAAGTGCTCTCCAAGTTGTACTCCCTGGATGATAGCACTGAAGGGCACCGGCAATATCTGTACATCACACCAGCATTCTCTGTCAAACCGCTCCCTGAGATCCAGTCATGTTTCCCGTGGCCCACTGTTGACGGGAATGAGCCAGAGCCAGGAGGAAGAGGGACCAAGCGAACAAGTTATGGAGAACAGAAACATGACTTGATGTCACTTATTTATTGTCTAACCTGAAGGGGCAGAGTTGAGGTAGGACTGGTCAGGTTCACATTGTAAGTAAGACAAGCCCCCTTTCCACTACAGACCAGCCGCACAACCTGTCCCAGTCCTACCCCACCTCCCTCCCCGTTTCCCTCCTGACACACAAATACGGCATTTTGAATCAGTGTAGACAAAAACAAATATTCTCAGTAAGTAAAATCAAATCCAGGTGCTCCAGCCCTGTCCATCGTGAGCAGGAGCAAAACCTTTACTGTGTATTATAAATCCTTGGTTCTATTGTTGTAAAAGTCTGTGTTTATAAACAACCAGATGGTTTTATATATATTTCCACGTTACGTGTGTACATGTGTCTTTATGCACACCAACACTTTTTGGAAAGTGAGGTTACATTTGGGATGTATGTTTCAGTGTCCTGTACCCCTTGACTGCCCATCAGAAGAAGGCCCAGTTCTCATCCAAAAATTTGTTTTTTCAAAGAATTTGAGCAAAAGGTTATTGAGCTTATTTTTATTTTTTTTTTATTGTAGTCATCCAGATTGTTTAAAGCTACCTCACGCTGATAAACAAAGTGAAAATGTTGAGTTTTAATCTGAGCTGACCAAAAATTTGCCTTCAGGTGGATCTGTGGCTGAATGGCCATCTTTGCTTTGGGTTGCTCTCTCTTCAGAAGGTGCTATGAGCTCTGTAATTCAGTCCCCCCCCCAACCAGCCCAACCCTACCCTACCCTAATTCCCACTAGCCTCACACCACACACTCACACTCCACCCTGGAGGAGGGGTGCAGTCGGGTTAAGACAGGGGAAACAAAACAGGGGCTACATTTGGAAGCCTCCTCTGGGGTCCAGACCCCCAAAGCTGAAGGCGGGACTCCGAGGACGGTCGCTCAAAAACAACCAGGGTGGGTTGTATCTGTGTGTGTGTGAGGGCGTGTACATTTTTTGAATTAATTTTATTATGATCATTTTTGTTTTTATTTTGTTACACTTCTAATTGATGTAAATTGGAAAATAAAAGGAAAACCGAATTAAGAATGAAGTGGATTTTTAATTGAGTTTTGAATAAAAACAGAAATGGTGTGGGGACCTATTCCTTCTTTCAACAGAACCTTTCATGTGTGCTCAAATGTTTTTCTTTTGTTATACTTGTATCTCATGAGGTCAGTTACTCTTGACTATGGGTGCATAGTCCGTGTGTGTGAGTGTGTGAAAGCTTAAGACTGTGATGCAAGTGTGTATTTTGATATGAGAGAATCTCATAACAAAAAGGAACAAAAGTACTGTATTTGTTCTGCGGTTTCAGGGTGGGGCTCGGTGTAGTTAGCTCCTGTTTGTCTGAACTTAAAGGCATAAATAAAGAACATTTTGTTGACTGGAATCAAGTATTTTGTAGAGCAATGATGCACAGCTGCATCACTACTTGTCTGTACTGTGGCCAGCTTCTTCTCCGGTCTGTCCTGAGTAATAAAAGCTTGACTTAAGCCCTCCCAGTGACATATTCTTACTTAAAATAAAATGTTTACTAAAGGCCTGCCTTTTACAATTCCTAAATATGCAGATAAAAATATGCCTGACTAAAACTATGCTGCTTATTCTGTTTCCAATAACACAAAAATCATTGGCAATAATTGTTAAAGACCGGAATAAAACTAAATTAGATTTAAAGAGTAACTCCACACATCAAAGTTCATATACAATTCTTGGGGATTGCTGCACATGTGTGAAAAAAGTTGTATATAAAAACCATTAGCTTACCAGACCTCTGTAGCCCATCCTCATTTCTGCTTGAGGCCACATTAGCTGCTACTAGAAAAATGCACCTGAATCTCCGCTTTAAAACTGCCCAGTCGAGCTGCATTGTGGGTAATGTATTTATTTATTTTTTAAACACATGCCATGCTTAAATCGGTGACCTATTCTTCAGCTCTGGAGCACATACTCAAAATTTCATCATTACCCCACAATGATGTCTATTTGCTTTAAATGTTCTGGCAAATCAGAGAACGAACAAGTTTTAGTATAGCAACAACTTTGTGCCCATTTATTGACAATCCATAATAAGAACAATGACTCGTGAGTGTGTGATGATGATGATGATGTTGGTTGAGGGTCGGTCAAGAGATAAGCTCCGTAAAGAGTGACTGATTGGCAAAGTCTGCAGGCCTTGCTTGAGGGCGTGGCAGTGATGGACTGCCACTGAGGCCTAAATGGGGAACGCCAGCGCTCAGGAAGTAGAAAGGCACGTGGGTAATTCTTCCACTGGACCAACACTGAGAACAGAGAGAGAAATGTTGCTTTGGAGGTGGCAGAGTACAGAGGGAGCAGCTGATCTATCAGTGATTCTGCAGGGTCAACGATGTTAAATTTGAGATCATGTAAGACCACATAGAACACAACTTACACCCATTTTATAATTTTACTGACTAAAGTATGACATTTATGATAAAAACCCAGAAGGGGCTATATGGCCCAGAATGATTTATTATTATAATCAAATTTTTTTCAGAACTTCCCAGCAATTTATAACTATAATTCCTGGACCCGGAGGAGTGGCATAAAATGGAGGGATAGATAAAGCAATTGAAGATTATTAATTTATTTAAGTTTTTGCAAAAATCAACACCTGCCCATTATGAGACAATGAGCTTCCTAAATACAATAGCTAGCAGTGGTGACCGTGTTTGCTACAGGTCTGATGGTGCAGACTGAAACTTCACAAAGAGGGATTAAAAAGCCTCCTGCACCCACAATCCACTGTAGAAATAATCCCACTTTTATTTTATAAGTGCATAGTGTCTCTCTACGGTCCACAGTCAAATACAAAAACATTTTCTGTCTATGACAGGCGAGAGAAAATATTTTGTAAATAAAAGGCCATTTTTGTCTTTAGGAAACTGAACTAAATTCTTTGTAAGACGTTACAAGACCTGCTGATACATTGTCCATGGCTGCAACCACCATTATTCGCTAAACCATAATATGAGTGAAACAATTTAAAAATATGTATAGGGTAAAGACTGACCACAGTGAGCAGAGCTCCATGCTGGAAATTCGGGTGGAACTGCATCAGTCTTGGCTCTGCGCCTGGCTCCCCTTGAACAAAACCACTACACAGAGAAACACAAAGAAGAATCAGTACATGCAGATAGGATATGCAGTAGCACTACCCTGGGAAACGCAATACTTTTGAGCTCTACTAAAACTACACAACTATAAAAAAATACAAACCATGGCAAAAGCTCAAAAATGGGGTTGGTTCTTGTCTTAAAAATGGCTATGATCGCAGACCGGTACGGCGCCTGCAGTTCACCTGAGGGAACAGATCAGACGGAAGTAATTTATTTTATATATTAAAACTTATACTAAAAATAACACCAATTCAATACTGACAGGGTTCATCATGGGTGAGTAGAAGAAAAGTGAGAAAGACCTTTGAGAAGCACGGAAAGCCTCTCTCCTGTTGGGTCCCACGCTAAAGACTGGATCTCTCCACCAACACTGGCAGACAAATTAGACAGGGGTGAGTGACACTGTACTGTAAGTGGCTGTAATGCTACATGCAGATAGGAAATCAAGCAGCACTGACTACTGCCTGTAATACATAATTTATTTTGTTTCCCCCGAGAAAGGTGCTTCAAATGTTCTTGATGTTTCTCTCTGGGCCTTTTTGGAAGTCCTGCTTCTCACTGCTTTTGATGTAGTTCAGCTGAAAGATGGCCCAATTAGCAGTTTAGTTTAGACCTCTTACATGATGTCTCCATCTGGTGTGTTAAAGGTTGTCTCTGACAGGTCAGCCACCACTGCTGCTGCCTGTGGTCCTTTTGATGTGCTTGTAGGTACGCCTGCTGAATACAACATCAACATACAGGTCAACTTCTTTTATTCTTTAACACATTAGGTTACCTGCTAAGTTACAACTCTTTGAGAAAAGCAATTCCAGCAATAAATCAATTGTCAGCAAGGCTGTATATTCTACAAAGTAACTGGTTATATAACCTGGTGTATCAGTGAAGGTCAGAGCATAGATGACCGTCTCTCCCTGTACGGTGAAAAGAAGTCGACTTCCATCTGGACTCCAACAGCCAGACTAACCAAAACAAACCAAGATTCACAATTATCAAAAAAATATATGATTTAGAAAGTATTTTGTTACCTAATTGAACAATAACTAGTAACTTTTCACCTGGCAGCGCCCTTTCACACATGGCCAACGCTCGCAGGTCCACATCCTGGTCTCCCAAACCCTGAAGAGAAGAAACTTTACTTAATACTTGCGTATAAACTCCACTTTCTCTCCACTTATTATCTTGTAACACCTGCTAAATTTCAGACTAATCCTTTACATGTTCATAAATACTCATGAGAGGTGAGTAGGACTCGATTATAATACAGCTAGTGGCCATTAATTTGGGTCCACTCACACCAATTATGAAATTTCCCATATTCAGTGGCAGCTTTACATATCTTTCCCTTGAGATGTGTAGTTCTAGGAGGAAGGTGGATTACAAAATGTTCGATGTTCCTTCAGTCTCTCAAGTGCTGTCTCTAACCTGAACAGGGCCGACGGTGTAGAAGCCAGGACATGGCTGCCATCAGGGGACCAGGACAGGAAGGAGACCCCGCCACCTCCAACACGCTGAAGTGGCACACAGCTTTCTGAAGCTACATCCCATACCTGAAAGATACATTGACGGCAAAAGGTACAACACCACCCGTGACCACAGCAACTCAGTAAGAATTTCAGCCCCATTGTGAATCACTTCTTGCAAATGGAATTTGCCTTAAAAAGGTGAAGCGGTTGCCTCATACCATCATTGCCGTGTCCATGGGCGAGGCCGACACGAGAAGAGATCCGCTCGGAGACCAGGCGATGGAAGTGACGGGAGAGTGACCGGGATGAGACAAAACTTGAGCACATCCAGACGAAGGCCTGGATGGGTCAAGTGGAAGACGAGCACAGCACAGGAAAAGAGTTTCAGGGTTTCTGCGGTGTTCACCAAGTTGAATTTAAGAGCTGCTTAATACCACATGAAATGTAATTAACAGAAACCAGTAGAGACAATAAGGCCTACAATTATTTTTTAAATACGTGAATTTATTGACGTTTATATCACATTTTTGTCAGTACTTACCAGCTGTATATAACAATAATTCAGAGTAGAATTAATCAATTAACGTGACATGGACCCAGATATGTGGCAGAAAATTAATGGCTAGCTTAACCAATCAGAAAGGACTTGATTAAATTTATTGCTATAATTGACACTCTCCCATTATGAGATGATGATGAGCTCCTAAGCTACTGTAAGTGGAAGTAGTGACAATGTTTGCCACAGGGCTGATGGTGCTGACTACAACTCCACAAAAGAAGGATTGAACAGCCTAATGTGTGTAAAATCCACACACTGTCGCAACGGTCTTACTTGTAGTTTACAAACAACAAGAAAGAAATTTGAACAAGTGCTGCCGCCTAGAGCAGGCAAGAAAAAAGAATCAAGACCTTTGTAAATTAAATTCAAAACTTTTTAATACATTCAGAGACCTTTATTAAAACTTTATGACCTGCAGATACACTGGGGTTTACCTACCTGGTTGACAGTGAGCAGGGGTCCACGTGCCAGACCAGTAAACAGTTTTGACAAGCGACAGCGAGGGCAGACGCACACAGCGGTTTCCACTGCACTGCTGCAACATTCCTCTGTAGACGGTGCTTCAGTGTGGGCGTCGTGGCACTGAGAGACAAGAAGTACAAAAGGAGACTGAGCAATGTGACAATACTGTCACAGAATGACAACGCTTCTCTACGCGGCTGACATGCAGTCAGAGTATGTAGCCTGTCCTGAAGACACAGAGGCGTGTTGTGATTGGGATCAAAGAACTTCTACAGACTAGCACTGACAATCTGTTATGATGGAAATTTAAGACTTCCGTGCTCTATCAGAACAGATAACACTTACATACAGAATCTTACAACTAATCTTACAATGTCATTGTTATGCACTGTAAAGCTTTGATCAGCAAAAATCTCTTGAATGAAGGATATAATTCCATAACCTGTTGCATTGGCAGCAAGGGGCCTTCTTCAGCGCTAAGTTACGTTACCTTTTGGGGTTGTAGATCTTAATGGAGTCATCCAGTAGGGCTACAGCAAATTTATCTGTATGGGGATGCCAGGCAAAGGCTCGCACCACACAGTCAGACCTAGTAAAGCAAGCAGGATCTAAACCATTAATTGATCACCACCAGTTTCTTCATAATAAACATCTTCAAACATTTGCCCTTTGAGAGCAAAAATAAACTACAGATTACAGAGTTGGCACTCACCAGTTCAGCACTTGTGAAAACTCAGCGATCATATCCTCACTGCTCAACTACGGAACAAATGGCAAACAGGTAACACACATTATAACGCATCACAACAAATATCTGGTAATTAAGTGGACTATTGTCAACAACGTATTGAAACAGCAAGTACAACTTACTGTGAGATGAGGAAACAGGGAGCCGTGAAAGGAAGAGACCCTTCGGAGCAACGCCAGGATACAGCCAGAACTCACTGACAGCCATTTAGGAACTACAAGCGCACACGATACAAGAGGGTTCATGTATACACACACACACACGTCAGTGCATTTATAGGATCAGGTCATTATGTATTAAAGCAAACTGGAAGATTTGGAGCCTGACGTACCCTCTGTGTGCGAGTTGGTAATTTCATTGAGAAGCCCAGTGAAGCCACCATCCCGCCTGAAATCAACAGAGAGAAGTTTAACCCTTTTGCAATTGATTGACAGCACGTGTGTACATATTGCTGTGTTGCTCGTCGACAGCATTAGCTTTTGTAAGGTGCACCTAATAAACTGGCACCTGAGGTTTTATAGTGTGTCACCGTGTCCTGTCTTTCGGTTGCCTACCACGCTGCTGCGCTCCTCATCCACAGTGTCTCGGAGTGGTCCAGGAAGGCTGCCCTGCTGCTGCTTTCTGTGCGGCTGTGGAGCTTCAGAGACTCCCGGGGGAAGTACAAACTCAGAGGACTGGACTCCTGCAAGAAAACACACAGCCGTCAAGCGAACCTTCACCAGTCACGGTACAGACGCACAAAATCACAACACGCTACAAGACCGCCTTCTGGTTCAAGGTCTGGTCTTCTGGTGCTTTTGGACCCCAGGCCCGTGACCAACAACTGAGCTCATTGGAAACATTGTCGCTCTTATGCCGTTTCGTAAAACATTATTATGTAAACGGGCTGTTTAGTAGCCACTGCAGCTGTGAGTCAGACCAGTTTCAGTCGGTCTTCAGTGCTGGTTCCTGAGAGCAGCTCGTTGTTGGACTCGCACAGAGTGGTCTGCCCGGAGGCCAGCGGCGGGGGAAACAGGGCCAGGGAGCACATCTTCAACACGGCGAAACACGAGCACCAGACCCTGGAAACACACCATGGGTCAGTCAGGTAAACACAGTAAGGTAGTAGTGGATGTCACGTTTACACCGCAACAGCTGTCTGTAAGGCTACACGCGAGGAATGCTAACGGGTAAAGAGAGCTAGCATAGCTGTCTCTAGCAAACTAGTTCGATGTCGGCTTTGGCAACAGTTGCTCTACGTTTAGCACGTCGTGGAAATTACCTTGTAATGTGTCCTGTTTAATGTCGGCAATTATCGCGCACTGTGTTTCCAAGCTACAAAATAAAAGAGCGTGCTACGCTACTGCGATACCATCGGAGCTTTACTTCAAGTCGATCCCGCCGTGTTTGCTAGTGGCTACGGCGAGCCAAAGGGACAAACGGTGCGGAGTTCCGCTACAAGGCACAAACCGGACAGACCTGACGTGCTGCCCTCTTCAGGACACAGAGCGGCATTGCACCTGCTGTTAAAGAGTTCATTAAATCATTTGATTTAACTTGTGCAAATCGAGTTGTTTCCACATGGATATTTCCCTGCAGCGTATTTCTTCAATATACATATACATTATCACGTTACTGACCACATTCCAAGCCTAAACAAGCGTCTGATTCGTGATTATGACAAGATAACAAAAGATAAGTGAGAACTTTATTTGTGCAGACGGATGTTGTTGTGCTTCAAAGTAGAGTGCAAATATAAAAAAGTGCAAATTCAAACTATACACAATACCAAAAATATAAACACGTTAAAGGATCGTCCTTAGTGGGTTGCATATACCTGGACATGATCAAACACAGGTGATTATGTCCATGATGGTGCACATTGTGTCCCACATGAAGATAAAGATGCTGTCTTTAAAGCGCAGCCAGCGAGGACTGTGTCTTGCTCAAGGACACATCAGCCAAAGCAGCAGCAGCAGCAGCAGGACGGATGCTGGCTGACACGGGTCATGATCATGATGTCTGGTTGAAGCTCGGATCAAACACCGACATCAGGGATTGAAATGTGCCCACAGCGACACGTTTTGGGAATGATGCAAATGATGGAGGTGATGATGGGAAGCTGATCGCAGATTCCGCGCGCGGTGTGTGTGTGTGTGTGTGTGTGTGTATATGTGTTTACAGAGGTGTGGACGGGAGCGCCCCCTCGCGGCGCAACTCGCAATTCCGTGACGTCAATTCAGCAACTGGGAAGGAGACAGCTCCCTCCCCCCCCCAAAAAAAAACCCCAGCGCGCCTCACGTTGCATGGGTCCCCGGTTATTGCAAACACAATTCGCCCGCTGGGATCCATCCCAGTAACGTGAAACTCGTGGATACGGGGACGGGAAACACAACAGACCGCCCGGGCTGACGACGAACGCCGATCTGCTCGTTATCGCCGAGGAAAGGGAAAGCCGAGCCCACCCCTTCTCTTGACAACGCGACGGCAACCAGGCAGAAAGGTATTGGAATGTTAAGCGTTTAAATGCTGGCCGAACAGGACGTCGGGCGTCACGGGACGCTTCGGTGCTGATGCCCGTTGCTCGGTGCGGCAGCGCTTCATGCCGCTCTCACACTGCACCAATGAGCGGATGCTGCCAAGAGGCGAGTCGTCGTCGGTGAACGGCAGAGAATCACGCTCGTGCAGCGAGAGAGCCCACAGTGCGAAATATGTGCGTCGGTGCCAACGCTGAGTGAATGTACAGACGCTGCGGCAGTTTCACTTGGCATGGACCGTAGTAGGCACCGGGCTCGCAAATCATGCACGTCGGCTCTGATGCCGCTGAGTGTCATCAGCACATCCTCGGTTATTTAAAGATTCATCTTCCTGCGTTCGCGTGCGTGTGTGCACTGCCGCGTCCCACGGGCCCGGTGGTTGTTTATTGCCCGTTGTTTTGTTTTGTTTTTTTTTGCTTTCTTTCTTCACGCTCTCGTGCCGCTCGGTCGCCGTGGCTCTTGCTCGTGCAGTGGTGCAGTACAAGAAATGGAGCTGGTGTAGGATATGTGGACTGGATACATGTGCTCTCTCTCTCTCTCTCTCTCTCTCTCCTCCTCTCTCTCTCACACACACACACACGCACGCACGCACGCACGCACGCACGGACGTAGGCTACGTACACATCCACACTGAGGTGGTTATGCAATTCGTCATATTCTTCAGATGCACACAATGCATGACGGACGACATATGGGAGCTGCAGAGTAGCTCTGCTCTGATCGCCTCAGAGGGACAGTCTAAGAGCAGGTGACATCCAGGGCTGGTGACTGCACAACCTCCTCTGGTCGATTCATTCATAAAGCCCATCTCCACTCTGGGTGATGGCTCCACTGGGCATGCTGGTTCTCCCATTCATAGACACGGAGAGGAGGCTTTGCTGCGTGATTCAGGCAGAAGCTGGTTGTGGAAATGGAGTGACTGAGCGGATAAACTGCGTGAATGTCTGGATTGTTTTTTGGTTTTTTTTGTTGTTGCTTTGATTGAATGAAAGAAAAGTTAATTGCAAACTCTAGTAATTTCTTAAAAGGTCGAAAGAGAGAGTAGAAGCAAAGGTAGCAGTCATTTCAGCACCGGACAGCTCCACACTGCAAATGGAGCTGTCCGGTGCTGGGATGGATTTACGCTGGCTTTTATCCTGAAAAGCAGTACTGTTTACCTATTAACACAAAGATGAATGTGGCTATACTAATGGTTATAAATCATTCTAATGTGATTGCTATAATAAATCTTCTCCTCCAGGCTTAAACTTCTCATCTTTCCATCCTCCATCCACCCTAACCTGCTGTGGTGGGTAAACCCCTGATGAGTGGGACCTGTATCCATGAGCCCCGTGCCCCTTCCCCCTCCCTGTCAGGCTTCAGTACCCCAATCTCAGAACCCCCCTATCGAAGACTCGATGGAGACACCCCTGCCTGCACTCCTGAAACGGACCTGACCCCCACACAGTGTGTCCTCCGTAACGTGCTGTCCATCGACACGGGTGGACAGGGGGCGCCGGGCGGCAGCAGCCCCACTCCCAGTGATGGACCCTCAGCCCACTTTGACAACAGCGTGCTAAAACTACATGAACATGAGGCCTGCCAGTGTGGTGCTGGGGCCGAGGCGGGGCACAGTCCAGAGGCTGGCGCTGTTCGGAGCCAGTCAGAGAACATTCGGCTACAATCAGGAAGTGGAGGTTTTTTGGAGGGACTTTTTGGCTGCCTAAAACCAGTCTGGACCATGATTGGAAAGGCCTACTCCACTGAACACAAACATAGCCATGAAGGTATGTGACAGTAAATGTTACACTTCTGACCCTCTGCTGTGTGTTGGACAGTGTAATTTAATTGAATGCTACAGAACAAAGAAGAGTCAGACTAGTTTGGGACTTAAACGCTCACTATATGAAAGTATTGTGGTGCCTTCGTAACCATGGAGATGCACCATAGAAAATTAATATCTGAACTCATGGATGAAGCTTGAACTCCACAGTGGTGGAAGAAGTATTAATATCCTTTATTTATGTAAAAAGTACCAATACCAATTGAAAAATACCTCAGTGAAAGTACAGGTGTATTATTAGCAAAATATACTAATAGTATAAAAAGTAAAAGTACTCATTCTGCAGACGAATTGCACATGTGACATTCATATTATCACATAGCACATTATTAGATTGTTAGTGATGCATTAATGCAAAAGCTGGTAGAGGTGGAGATAGTTTATCTATATTATGTACGATATGGAAAATCTGTTCTTTGACTTTTCTCTAATATTTGCTTTTTTGTTCTGTTAAGTATGGGATGATTTAACATCTTTGGGCCCAATGTTAGCTGGGATTGGCTCCAGCCCCCCCCTGCGACCCTTCGGGATAAGCAGTATGGATAATGAATGAATGAATGAATGGGCCTTAAACACTTATTTAAATGAAATAATCTCAGAAGTTTAGAGGGGAAATGTCTCTTTGGTGGAACTGCTAACAAGTCACAGACATCTGCAACATGACAACTGGCCCAAACTACACGCTTTTAATCTTTAACAATGCATCGTAATTTAAAAGATTATATGCTTTTTATGTCAAGTCTTAATCTGAAAAGTTACTATAACTACAGTTGTAGTAGAGTAAAAACTGCTATATTTCCCCCTGAGATGTGTAAAGTGTAAAGTTGCAAAAAACTAAAATACTCAAGTTCAAGTATGTCAAATTGTACTTAAGTACAGTACATGAGTAAAATCACTGTTTTTTTCAACATCAGAACTGCATTATTTTCATTTCTCTCTGACTACCACCATGTCCTGCTGGCAGCATGACTGTGTTTAGGGGTCCGTCAGCCCATCTCACTGACAGCCATCAGCTACAGTGAGTTTTCACAGCATCATCTGCATCTGCCTCCGCTGCACCAGCTCTCCAGAGAGCTCGACACTTCGGTGGACCTCATGAAGAATTGATCTGCTTGTCTCTTTTCTTCTGCCCAGTTCATCTCTCTTTAGTGACCATGCTCACTTAAGTGGTCATTTGAGTAGAGTCAGAATGACAGATGACAGACAGATTAGACCATGAGTGGATTGTTGTTTTTCCTTCAATATGTCTCTTATCTCTGGATAGAAATGTTCTGGATAAACGGTCAATACACCATTGGTTTGAACATGGCGGGCAGTTTGTATGATGTAATTGTGTCCTGCCAGCCCATTCTACTGTGTAGCATGGACCTAGCATTTGCACAGCAAACCCCCTGACTCCTCCCTGTCCAAACTGGCAAGAGTACATATTGACATTTGGAGGCTTTGCAATGTGTGATGGATATAATTTCAGTGATTACTCAAAGGGTGCAACTGACAAAAGTCTGTTGCAATGCCTGTGTTAATTGTGTAACGCGTAAGGATTGCACATTTACTTGAGTTTGTTTTTGTTGGCTCGTTGGTCTGCGTTTAGAGTCCTGGGAGGTTCCTTTCGAGGAAATCTCCGACCTGCAGTGGGTGGGCAGCGGGGCGCAGGGGGCCGTCTTCCTCGGCAAGTTCCACGGAGAAGACGTGGCTGTAAAGAAAGTGCGGGACATCAAAGAGACTGAGATC
This sequence comes from Gadopsis marmoratus, assembly GCA_036023855.1. Classification (NCBI taxonomy): domain Eukaryota; kingdom Metazoa; phylum Chordata; class Actinopteri; order Centrarchiformes; family Percichthyidae; genus Gadopsis; species Gadopsis marmoratus. Next base: position 24,616 of record JAVQJF010077484.1, on the reverse strand, counting down.
AAACACCTCCGCAAACTCAAGCACCCCAACATCATCACTTTCAAGTGAGGAAACTCATGATACTCCTACAGCGTCACGTATCATTTAATTGCATGAATCACACTTTGATATCTTTCCATTTCTCTTCACCTGTGCTATGTTATTTGACTGCTGTGCTTCCTTCCAGGGGTGTGTGCACCCAGGCTCCTTGTTACTGTATCTTGATGGAATACTGTGCCCAAGGCCAGCTGTATGAGGTGCTGAGGGCAGGACGTAAAATCACCCCCTCCCTCCTCGTTGACTGGTCCATGGGCATTGCAGGCGGTATGAATTACCTACACCTCCACAAAATCATCCATCGAGACCTCAAGTCACCCAAGTAAGTCGACAGACTTAACACAGCTAGCTAATGAGAAAGTCAGCCAATACAAGACCTGACATGTCAAGACTGATTCCTTATTATGTAAAATTTCATGTAATCTCACCTTTGTAGCATGCTGATTACACATGATGACCTGGTAAAGATCTCTGACTTCGGCACCTCAAAGGAGCTCAGTGACAAGAGCACCAAGATGTCATTTGCCGGCACCGTAGCTTGGATGGCTCCTGAAGTCATTCGGAACGAGCCAGTGTCAGAAAAGGTGGACATCTGGTAAGTCTGATAAACAGTGACATTTTGTCATGCTGACAACTACATCAACACGTGTTTCATTGCACAAGTTACGTTTTTCTTGACTCAGTGTAGCAATTTAGCAATTTCCTTTAATCTACTGCACTACAATAGTTCTGTAGTATGTTGTATGTACTGTATATAATTTTTATCTCCAGCCTCTTTCATGGAATAGATCTTGACCTCAATGAGGCTTCCTAAATAAATCTAACTTCACTTAACTTTAAGGTCGTTTGGAGTGGTGCTGTGGGAGATGCTCACTGGAGAGATCCCGTATAAAGATGTGGACTCGTCTGCCATCATCTGGGGTGTGGGAAACAACAGCCTTCAGCTGCCTGTACCTGAGAGCTGCCCGGATGGCTTCAAGATCCTCCTCAGACAGTGCTGGTGAGCAACGCCTGGAAATGGACAGTTAGAGTTAGTTAAGAGGAAAGACAGTCAGAAAATGCACAGATTAGAGTAGTACAAGGGTTGAGAGTAGATGCACAAGGAGGTGTTAGTGGTTTAAAGGCTTTATTGATTTTACAGTGCATTGTAAATGTACACAGCTGTCTATCCCATCTTGAATTTGCAGGAACTGTAAGCCCAGGAATAGGCCCTCTTTCCGTCAGATCCTTCTTCATCTGGATATAGCATCAGCTGATGTACTGTCCACTCCACAAGAGACGTACTTCAAGTCTCAGGTATGATTGCTTCTCCGAGACTGAAAATGGATCAGCAGATCAGACACAAATATGCAAGCATGATGTGCACAAACATGCACCTGCACAAGGTTGCACAGTAATCAGACCTGAGCGGCCACACAAATAACAACTGATTTTTTAAAGTCATCTTCGACTAGACAGAGCCGGTTAACCGTAATGTGCTCTCATCAGGCTGAATGGCGAGAAGAGGTGAAACAGCACTTTGAGAAGATTAAATCTGAGGGCACTTGTCTCCACCGGCTCGATGAGGAACTGATCAACCGACGCAGAGAGGAGCTCAGGTCTGTTTTTTACTTTTAGACCTCACATACATAGTTTCACGCTAACTCAGGGTGTCCAATCGATAGATGTTGGTATTTTTACTGTGTTTGCTTACATGTATGAGGCCACTTTCACACGGTTCCATTTCTCGACGTCATTCCTTTGTCCGCCCCCGTGGATGAAATAAGTGCCTCCAGTGCATGTCTATTGTGGAGGATTTGAAATCTCTCATATGGATGCACAATGACGTCGGCAGCCTCTTTTCTTCTCAGGCATGCTTTGGACATTCGCGAGCATTATGAGAGGAAACTGGAGAGGGCTAACAACCTTTACATGGAGCTCAGCGCAGTCATGCTTCAGCTGGAGCTCAAAGAGAAAGAGTTGCAGAGGTACAAATAAATCCATGAACAAGGGGTATTTTTTGTCAAATGCTGCCGTTCTTTACATAATTAATAAGCCACAATGCACTTACACTTTGGTGACATTTGGGGATTTTTCTTACCAGGAGAGAGCAGTCTTTGGATAAGAAGTATCCAGGTTTGTTTAAGCACCACAGTTCCAGGCAGAGCAGCTCCACCAACTCCATGGACAAACTCATCAAGAAGAGAAATGTCCCCCAGAAGCTGCCCTCTGGAAAGAGGTGTGAGGTCTCATTTCAGTTGTTATTTGATGAAAGATGAATGAATGTATATGAGGCTTGTGGATTGTAGTTGTTGACTAATCCCTCCTACTCTTTCAGGCCAGACATCCTCAAGTCTGAGGTAATCATTCCCAAAATGGATTCCTCCATGATGCAAGTCACTATCCCAGCCTGCCCTAACAGAAGCTCAACTTCTCCCAGCCGGTCTCGGAGGGTAAAGACCCGCCATCGCAAGCCCGGGAAGGGCAGCAGTGGGGACCTGGCTGGACTTAAGGCAAATCAGTCCTCCCCTAATAGGGACACAACTGCCCAGGCTAACAGTTGTACCACTAACACCTCCAAACAGCTCCTGGAGCCCTCTGCAGCCCTGCGAGGCCTCAGCCATGAGCAGCAGCAGAGGCAGCTATCCTCCTCCAGCCCTGACCTCATCTGCACCACGCTAGAGGCAGAGGGCAAGGGAAAAGGGGAGCCCTCTGTAGGTGGGCTGGAGAGAGGGGGGAGCCTCAGTGCCTCTGCAGGGTTAGGGGGATCAGAGGTAGGGGCAGCTGCTCTAGATGATCTCACAGAAACTCCTCCACGCAGTGACACGCCGAGCGAGGATGCTGCATCGTTCCCGTTCTCCAGCAGCCCGGACTCACCATGTGGGAGGGGGGCGGCAGCAGGGCGGGGGTCTCTGGGATCGCCACGTCTGCCTCATGATGGGGAGGATAAAGAGGAGGGAGCTGGTGCAGTGAGGTTGCCCCGGGGGGCATCAGGGGTAATAGGGAGTCAACACCTCACTCCTTCAGCCATTCTGTACAGGGCAGCTATCACACGCAAACAGGTACAGTGCCGCATATCTTTCCTCAGTTTTCCTCTGGTCATACTTTGATCATTTTCACAGTTTTTCCTGTTTCTGACTACAGAGGCGTGGAGTGTCATCCGAAGAGGAGGAGGGTGAAGTTGACAGTGAGGTTGAGTTACCACGGAGACGGTGAGTAACTTCTGTCCTTCGTCACTGGAAAATTCCCTGAAGCCATGTTCCTTCACTGACAAGTTGCTGATTTATTCAGAGAACAGAGAAACATTTTTAATTTGTGTCATTATTACACACGTCATCGATTCGGTGATTTTAAATCCAGGGTTTTGTTGTTGTTTCATTTTTATCTCGCCAGACGTCCGACCAGCATCACCAAGTGCCAGTCGGTGTCTACCTTCAGCTCAGAGAACCTGTCGGTGTCGGACGGCGAGGAGGGCCACACCACAGACCACTCTCACAGCGGCACCCCTGATGTGGTCAGCACCAACACGGACGACAGGTTGGACGACCGGAGCGACGACCTCCTCTCTCAGGGATCGGAGATCCCGGCGGACAACACTGATCCTGCGCAGGCATCTGATGGCCTGTCGGAGAGAGACGGAGCCCTCGGCCAGACCAAAGCTCAGCTGGATGCTGGGCAGAATCCTAATGAGGTAAAGCAGCTCCACAGAGGATTGCATGTGTCAGTTTGTGTCTTCTTAGACTCGTGTAAAAGCACTGAATCTTAAAAACAGTGGAAATTATCCTCTACATTTCATATAAAACCATTTTACATTTTACTCCATTAGATTTATCTGACAGATATAGTTAGTATGGACTTTTCAGATTAAGATTTAACATAAAAAAACCAACATATGATTAACTTAAAAAATACAATCCATTATTACAGATCAAACCCGTAGTTCCCAATCTTTTTGGCCTTTGACCCCTTACAAAAAAATGTGTCTTGTTGGGGCCCTTTGCCACAGTTGGTTTCATTTAAATAACAGTTCATGGCCCAAATAGGTAAACTTGTCCAATATGTCACAATAAAGATTAAAGAAAAGTAAAAAAAAAAAAAAACAGATTTGTGTACACAGAACTTTGTCTTTTTGTCTTTCCTAAATTATTAATTATCTCACGACCACCCAGATTTATCATGTGACCTTTACAAAGGGGCCCGACCCTGTCGTGGAAAAACTACCTATGCTCTTAGAGTTGAACAAAACACAGGAAACACTTACAGGTCATTGATAAAGATGTACTGTAAAAAAGCAGATAGACAATCAGGAATCATCAGCTATCTCAGAGAAAATACAAGAATACAGCTTTTATAGTATTCTGGAGACAAAGAAACTTATTTCCTTTGGCCGTTGTATATGTTATATAAGTTTGGACCTATAGTAACTTTCCAGCCCAGAACACCCAACAGAACAGAGTTACAGTTTGCTGAACAGAAAACGTTTCCATATAAGGACCTGTATTACACCATGTAGCTGACCTTTTTGACCTCCTATACAAGAGTCACGTTGTTCAACATATACACACATAGAAACAGATGAAACTGGGTGAAAGTTCAAGATTACAGACATGAGGAACTATAGCTAAACTAAACTATTACTAAATATTAAAAAGTATACAAACAATAATTATGAATAGATGATGAACATGAGAATAAATTATAAGTTATAAGCTTACAACTAAGTTTACTTTCACTAGCCCTAGATTGGATACCACTGGAAAAAACAACCTCACTGTACCTAAAGTAGATAAACTAGTTCGACTTTGACCAGCTACAACAGAAAATGCTGCTTTCGTATTAAAGGATCAGTTTTAGAATATATTGATATATCAGTCACGGGGGACATTTTACTTTTACTTTTTGATACTTTAAGTACATTTTGCTGATAATACTATGCAGTATTTCGCGGGACCTTTACTTGTAGTGGAATTTCCTTTACTTAAGTAAAGGATCTGAATTCTTGTTCCACCGCCGCCAAAAAATGCTTAATCCCTGCTGTAGGTCATGTATGACATTGTTTCCCACTCCCTCTCCAGAGCCGGGCCCTGTGTGATGATTCTGACTGCGACAGTGCTGAGCTGGATCAGTCAGGAAGCGGGGAACCCAGCCGTCCTCCCAGTGCTGGAGCGTGGGTGTCGCCGTCTCAACCCTATCAGGGGTCTCCACAGGCGCCCCATACGGGACCTCCATAGTTCACTGGGACTGTAGCAAAGATCTCCAGCTACCCTACAGTGAACAACCATCACAGGCGTACACCAATCTGTCAGTGCAGTACATTACTGTTGTCATGAGGGATCACACCTACTACACCACTCAGACTATGACAAGTTGACTTATGGTGTCTCATAAGTTTGTTCGCTGGCAAACCTACATCAGATGACATATAGAACATTTGTCATAACCTGACATCAGATATTCTGGCAGCTTGTGACATCAGATAAATGTCATTTAAGTTCAGTAGGGTTTGTTATTTTTAAGGCAAAACTGTTACCACGGTAACCTTAGCCACTGCTCCAGTACAGCAAAAACCCTTCCACAGACGCGCACGCACGCACAAGAAACCACACTTGTTGTCCTTTAAACACTCTAATCCTCACTCTGGGAGCATCCGTCACGATACTCCACACACTAATGCATCAAATACTAATGAATAATAATGTAAATATCCATTACATACCACATGAGAAATATCTAACTTTATTTTATTTGTAAGATAAAAAAAAATGTAAGACTAAACTGTATGCAGCCTTGTGAACAAATGCATGACTACATGTTTATAATTTATGGTTCGAATGTGTCCGTTTTATATTTTGTGAAAGTTTACACTTTTTTAATCCTGAAAGTATTACTTCAGTTACTTTGTTTTTTGTTAATAAATGTCAGAACTCATGGAATGAAAATCTCACTAAGGCATCAATCATGATGCACAATTAGGATTCTTAGTAGGTAATATATTTTTTTTAACCCTCCTACTACTGAGTTTCAAATACACATAAGACATGCTTGAGGTTTGTCATTGAGCCCATCAAATGTGTGACAGGAGGCAAACCTTTGGGCTTAGCGTACTAAAAATGCACCTGCTATTGTCAGGGCCGTAGCATTTTGAGTAACAATAATCACTTAGGAAAGACGGTGCCATGCCAGATCACTTTCGTATTGCATCGAAATCACGGAAGAATCACTGTCAAACTAATTGAGCAGAGGAGCACAACTGCAGTATCTTTCAGACTTTACCTAGTCACTTGAGGCAATTGTATAAAAATGCAAAAGGTTTTGTACAACTTCTTCCACATATGCAGACTAGTAGCACTCCCCAGGTAAAACCGTTGTTAATGTGTAAAATCGGCAGAGTACCCTTTTAGGAAATGAACCAAAAGGGCTCCTAAAGTTCATGACGTTGATAGGCTTCATGAGAACCTCAGCTGTTCCCTTTACCCTTTAAGATTAACTGCAAAAGTAGCCAGCTAAGGAATAGAGCACTTCTCTGTTGTGGTTACTAGTAGAACAGTAAGTATCCTTTGGGTTTCAATAGAAATGTTTTGTTTTTATACAGCATTGCACATTGTACCTGTAACATAGGAATTATATCGAAAGCAAAATATTATGAGCAACAATAAATAATGTATTGGTTAAAAAAAAAAAAAGAAAACCTACGTGTGATGTTTATTTAAAGAGACAGGTCATGCCATAGCTACAGTTTGTGCGGTTGCTGCGTCACACAAGACAGCTGAACGAGAAATAAAAGCCTATTTTCAATTACTTTAAGCATGTCCGAACTGTTCCTGTGTCATTTCTTAACAGACAACTTTGCCCTCTCACACCTGTGCATCATAAAAATAAACGATTCCCCACAGAGAGACAGGACCATGTTTTTAGATTATTAATGAATCTGCACTTTATAACCAGGCTGTCTTGTCGGCTGTATTTATGAAGTAAGAAATAAAGAATAAGTAAACATTGCAACATAAGAATGATCAAGAATTGTTTTAAGCATGTCACATCTTTTTTTTTTTTTATTTGGGCATTTCATTTCTTCAACAATTTTAATTGCACCCATGATCTACGATAGTTTGAAAACGTGCACAAAAACTTGAGTTTCTTCATCCTGCAAAGAATAATAAAAAATAAAATCTGACCCAGGCAAAAAAGGATAGCAGGAAACTAGTGTTAATTCTATAATTCTCCTTCTAGTTAATCATAATTTAATACCTCAGCATAATATACTTATAAAGACCAATACATCTTGTAGTTTTTGCCCCTTGCAGCATTCCCCAGCCCTGCAGTTAAAAAAAATATTTTCTCTATTTAAAACAAACATTTCTATGTTATCGTCGTCGTCATTACTATGGTCTTAGTAATTTCAGAGAAAAGAAAATATTTTCCTCTCATTCAGGCCCATTCCTGGTGACCAAGGCCCACCCACCCTTATCAGAATCCAATACACAACAATGCTCAAAAGTCCTGATCGAGAAAAAAAACGGATGGAAACACAGGAATGACACAAAACAATTACTCAGCAAATTAGAGGTGATGTATGTAGCTTAAAATTCTCCATTGAACCCGCACTCAACAAGGAATAAATTACCTTCTGACAAAAGGTTTTTCCCTGTATACATCTTCAACTGGAGATCATTTACACCCACTGAAACCCGTTAAACCCACAATGCCTCGTTCAGGAAGTACAGCTTCAAATAGAAGATGGCAAATATCAATGACTTCTACTCTTACAAGGAGCTGTGTATTAAATAAAAATAAATAGATATTTAAAAAGGATGGGGAAGAACAGTCCATCTATAATATTAGTCTTTTTTTCTTCATTTTTTTACATTTTCTAAGAAAAATCTGACATAAGAAAAACATTTATGCCTTTTCAGATTTTTCTAAAACGTTTTACCTATATCAAGAAGATCATACAGATATACAGTAAAATCAGAGGAAAAAAATACAACAGAAGGAAGTCTTTAAAAACTATATGCAAAGGGAATTTAAAAACATAAATAAATAAAATACCAATATCATGATGATGTAATGTGTAATTACAACTGAGTAGGTGTCTAACCAAAGCAGAGGAGAAAACAGTGAGTTTATAGTACTTGGTTTTTGCATTAAGTTCAATAAGGGACCTCTTGGTAAAAAGTAGGGGGAGGGGTTACATTAGGTGCTGATGAAGATCCTCCATGTCAGTTGGCTGCGAGTCCAGTAGCTTCAGAAGACAGCCTGAAAAAAACCCCCAGGAAAACTTAATGTTGGATTCAAAGTATTTGAGCTCACACAGCAGGCTTCAATGTTTAGACAGTGACACAGCGTGAACCGAGCGTAGCACCGATTTACAAAACATTTAATAACTTTGGAACCGTTTAGGATACATAGTAGCTTTAGATTGTGTCAAAACCGTAAGATTCTCACACTTCACATGCTGTCTAAGGCAATTTGATTGGTTCATTTACAACAATCGGGGCCGATTTAAGGTGCGTGCAATCACACGATACGAGAACCAGAAGCTTGCAGGCTCATTTAAGTGGAGCTTAAATGCACCACTGCGATAGAAAAATAGACAGATTAGAGTGTCCTTTTTCCAATGATATATAACACTTTGATATTTACTCTGACATGACATTGACCAAAATATAAAAGACAGCACCAAAATGTATATATTGTCACATTGCCTACTGAAAAAACACCCAGGACAATATCCAAAAAATGGCTGTAACTCACTGAGGAAAATGTGTATTTGCACGAAACCTTACATGGAGATCCAAAACACCCTTTGTTTCAAACAACTTTGAAAGAAAGAAAAAAAAATAATTCCAGGTTGACTACGGCGTTATTCAACACAAGTTTGACTTTTTAAATGTGGTAAATATGGTATGCTCACACAAGGGTAATGCATGATGGTGACTTTACACGTACTGAATCACATGATGTATAACACTCGATACTGAATGAAAGAATACGCTCAGAATTTGCAAAAATATAAAACTATATCCAGGCGTTAGTCTATGTAGGTTTAAGAGATTTAATGGATTTGAAATTACGCAACAGACGACATTCACGTATGACAGTTTCATCAGTTGAAGCATGAAAGCAGCAGTTTCATTAGCTCAGTTTGACTTCTGTGGCACATGATTTTCCAGCAGAATATCCTCGACTATTACAAACTGCCTTTGTATTGCGGTAACAATAAAGATAGTGTCCAAAATGATGAGGAATTTAATTTTTATTCTCTCTGAATGGGATTTCCCATCTGTTAATACGGACCTGGCCAACACTCTGGTAACAATAAATGGTTTAAGCTCCTCCCCACTGACCAGTCTAGTCGGTCAATCACTCGCATTTTATTTGTATGGCACCTTTCATACAGGTTTGTACAGATCGAGACTAATGCACATAAGAAATAAAAATGAAATGAAAAAAACAATAAAATAAATAGATTTTCAGACACATTATACATGTTAGAAAATAATCGCTGAAATCATGTGAAAAGACAGAACTATGTAGTGATGAATTGATGAGTTAGACGTTAAACTGTTTACCATTTTTGTGTTGAGGATTTTCTGGGCAGGCCTGAAATCATGGCTCGGTGACACACTGAGCACGACCCCTCCCGTAATACCAAATAAAAACTAGAGCTTCGGCTCAGCGGTACAATAAAGTTATGTACCAGTGCCATCAGCAGATGCTCCCAACGTTCCAGAGCAGAGAATAATGCTGAATGGGTCATGATTTTGAAATGTAATTTTATTTACATGGTGTGTTTTTTTTTTTTTTTTTTTTTTTAAAATCATTCAAATTTGGCTGGGTGGTTGATAACACTTTCCTGTGGTGTGACAAACTCACAACACATTTATTATTGCTTCACATGGACTTTAAGTAATAAATTCCGATGTGAATAAAACTTTGGTATATATCAACCCTTTTCATTTCCCAGTCTTTTCTTTTATTGTAAGTAAGCAAGAGGGTGTGTGACAAAGTCTTTGACATGACTTCTGGCTGGCCAAATAAACACATAAGAAAACTAAAAAAAAAATTCAGTTAAAAGAAGTGTATTATCATGTTATTGTCCCATGAATGTTGAACCCCTATAAATGCTTCCTAATGTCACATCGACGCTGACAAAACTGAATCTTTTACCATTTCAGATTCAAGTAAACACCAGACTGAAAACACTGCTGTGTCCATGTCAAGTTGCTGCTCTGTGCTGTACTAGCATACAAAGCCTATTTACCGGGCATTGATCAGATACTCAGCCAGGCTGATACTGGCGTGGGAGCCAGTGATGGTGACTTGTCTGTCAGTTGAGCCCTCCACAGGGTTGGCAATCTTGATCTGAGCCCCTGACATCTGACGGATCTCATTGATCTTTGAGCCCTGACGGCCAATGATGCAGCCAATGAGCTGAGGAAGACATAGAACCACAACACGAGAACACATCAGCACCAGGAAGGATAAGCTACTACAAAAAAAACCCCCAGAAAAAAATGGCAGCATGCTTCTCTGCTAAGAAGAAACACAGTAAATAAGCAAAACAAATGAGATAAATGCGACTTACATCGTTTGGAATGGTCAGCTCGTGAGAGCCAGTTTGTGCAGAGGCATCCATCCCAGCTGAAGAAATGCAAAGAAACCCCATGAGTGTGTTGACTAGGTGGATTATTACAAATCTGCAGCAATTGCATCCCCCCTTTCAATCTGTCCACCTACCCTGGAAGCCCTGGTTGCTATGTGCAATGGGGAAGGGGCTCTGCTGCATGGCCAGCTGGTGAAGTTTGGTCAGCTGTTGAAACAATGGAGGAAAGGACGTGGAGCGCAAACAGACAGAAATCATGAGTGAGGAAAAATCTAGAAGACAATTCAAAGCTGGAATTTTGCAATTATTTCCCTTTGGTAAGTGGTTACAATGAGTGAGAGGAAAATATGAAATGGAACATGGATGATTTAGCCGAAAAGGGTAAAGAAACTATAATTGTTAGAATTTGAAATGAGTATTATCTTTGGCATTATTAAAAAGGATGTGCGTATCAGGCAGTGGTGGTTGGAAAAAAATTGAAGAGTCAGACAGGGATGAAAAAAATAAATAAATAAAGGTGGCATGGCTTCCCAGGATCGAAGTTGCAAATATATTGGATCACTTACAGAGGGCCCTTCACTTACATCAGGCTGTGGAATGGCGTGCTGCCCTTGGACAGCGTAGGCCTGCAAGGAGAGAACAGTGCTTAGGAGGGTGTGGTCGTGTGACACAGTGCACTAACCCAAAATCCATCAGTGCTCTGTCCTTGGTGTGACACAAGAACAAAGCCAGGGAGGCTACAGACAGCACACCCAAAGCTGAAATGATATCCTGTTTAATTCAATCACTTTGGCCTTAATTGGGACTTTGGACAAGTGGACACTACAGGGCCAAAATGTATCAGCGACAAATCTACAGAAACAAACAAATGTTGTTTACCTGACCACCTGCAAAGATGACAGGAGAGCCTGAGGGTTTGGGTCTGTACGGGATGGTCACTCCCTTTGGTGGAGACTAAGAAAACAGAAATATCCACCGTTGACTACTGATGTCACGTCAACAGTAACACAGAAAATAATAAGTCATCAAGAGTATCAATCACCACAAATATCCAAAAGAGTAAAAAGCAGCATTGCAACAAGCCGTGTTTGTACCTCAAGCATGACGACGCAGATCTGCTTGACACACTCGATAATGGACTGTGGGGTCCCTGCAACGGTGATGGCACGCTCTGTTGAGTTGGGCAACATGTCCCCTGCTACTTGTACCTGAGCTCCTGCCGACTGCAAACACACACAAGTAACGAGCGTTAGGGGTCCGCTGGGGATAAGACACCGGTTCAACCTTCACAAAAAGAAAAAGGGGGCGCGACGACAAACCTCTCTGATTTCCTTGATCTTGCAGCCACCCTTACCAATGAGCGAGCCGCACTGGCTGGCAGGCACAACAAGGCGCATGGTGACCGGGGGTTTGCTGGTGGCCGTACTGTTAGTCATTGAGGTGCTAATGTCCTGGAGGGAAGGTGACGCAACAAGAGGAGCATGTTTAACGTGTCACTTCTATCTCTATAATGTGTACATTGAAGGCGCGGCAAGCAAATCTGACCTCCTCCAGTTTCTCAATGATCATGGAGAAGGCTTTAAAAATGGAGGTGGTCGGCCCCGCGAGGGTTATGATCCTCTCTGGACAGTTCCCCTCTGAGATGTTGATGCGGGCGCCGCTCTGCACAGACAGGGTGGGGTGGGGGCCAAAAACAGGAAATATCAAATCAGTCACAGCGTTTCTCGCAAGATGCACGAGCCACTGAAATTATGAACATGTTTCTTCTTGTTTACCCACATGTTAAAAAACAAAAACATCTTACCTCCTCTCTCATCTTCTTAACGGACTCTCCTTTCTGACAGGAAAACACAAATACATAATATTTACAAAAGCGCGCAGAGGGGAAAGATGTAGAGACAGTTAAGAGTCATTCTGGCAGTGAAAACAACTCACCTTGCCAATGATGCTTCCAACCTCCTGCAGGAGAGAACAAAAATGTGTGTTAGAGCGATAAACACATTCTTCATGGTCACCGGCACAGAAGAAGAAGAAGAAAAAAAAACTCAAGTTATTTGTTTACATTTTACTCTCGACTACAGCGGATGTTCCCCAAACGTAACCGAGGGGTGCCTTTGGAGCGAGCGGGGCTCACATTTTAAACACACACACACCTTCCCATGCATGAGTAGCCTGATGGTCAGGGTGACGTTGAGTCCTCCTTCGACAAGACTTGAGTCCATTGCTGCAGCTGAATATGCACAAACTAAAGTGGCGTGGGTCTTTGGTCAGCGGCTGACTGTCTGCAACAGAGAGGAAAGGGTGACCATCAGGGACAAATGTAGCTGCAGGAAACTATGAGGACATCTCAGCAGAAAGCCTTGTTTACTAAGAAGCTGCTGTCAGTGAAGAACCACGAAGTGATGCAGGCGGTTAACATCCTGCAGACTCGAGCGTGAACTGTACTTTAATAACGTTGGCGAGCCACCCCCGAAAGAATGAGACGTTTCAGTCCTGTAATTCACGTTAGACTGGCCCGAGTCCACTCATTCACGTCAGCACAATGACCCACTGTGTCCCTTGGGGCTATGCCTATATCCTGGAATTTAGCAGCTGGAACGAAATTGCTTGCCACTGTGATTTTAAAGACTCTAAACGCAAGGTACCAAAACGGCCCCTTTACGTTGCAAGTAACCTTGTGTCGAGTGTGCATCGACAGTGCCAGCAGAAGTTAAGGGCAACGTCAACATCGCATCACAGCCAGGCACGTAAGCAAGATTTGAAGGCTAAGTTAGCACTGCTACCGCAACTTCATACATTCCCACTTCTATGATTAACTAGACTGCAGGAATATTTAGCCGCCTTCACACCTGAAGCCCAGCGGCTAGCAACTAACTCCTGAGCGGCCCATCAAGTTAAATACAGCTCGGTCATTTACCATCCAGGTCGCTAGCGTTAGCATCGCCTGATCCAGGAAATAGTCTGATCCCGCGGCCTACGGAGCGCACTGAGGCACGCCGAGTTATCCCCGTCCTTCACTCTGACTGAAAGGAAAGCAAAGCAGCAGGGGGGGAAAAGAGACATATTTCTGGAGGACTTACCCGAACCGTCCCTTGACGTGTGTTCAGGGGGTGGGTAGGGTGGCAAGGGTAGAAGGGGAGAGGTTCGGGAGGGAGTTTTAAAAGGATCCGGGGAAGAGGGAAGAGACGCCGCTGCTCGATCGGACTCCACTCTTCTGCTTGGCACAAAAGACAAAATTAATTCAACTTTCACCTCTCAACTGCCCCGCCCCTCTCCCCGGGTCAGCCCCGCCCACCTGCCATGCCTGATTATTACAAAATAAAAGGAAATCATTGAGCAATTCGGGTTCACTGTGTTTACACTCATTTATTTCGGAGTTTAGTTAATAGGCACTACGATGCGCAGATTGATGTTTCTGATGCTGTTGTCTGTATCTCGTCAGTGATGGGATGGAAATGGATTTTTCCTATATTCAGTTGCTGATCATTCTGGGTAAATTTGACATAATAACAAACCTCAGTAGAATGGCCTCAAACCCTGTTCTCATTGTCTTTAATTGTTGTGCACAAACAAACAGTATGGGACCTTAATTAAGCATGTGAAGAACTAACTAACTCAATATTTCAGTGTTTTTATAGGAGCAAATACAGTATATACTATATTATATATTATATTATTTTTGTATTATTGTTTTTATAAAAAAATCTAATAAATATAATAACATAACTCTGTGAAAATGGTCTTTCTGCATAGTGAGTGCTTTTGCTTTTGATAGTGAGAGTACATTTAGACGATAATAATTCTCTAGTAAAGTTTTGAATGCAGGACATTGATGTAATGGAGTATATTTTACATTGAGGTATTTCTACTATTACTTAAATAATGGATCTGAAAACATTTCCCACCACCGTTAAGTCCTTCGTTAATAGTTTGATCAGATTAAAACCATTTTGACCCCCCACATATTTAAGGCTGCCAAAACTATTTTAAATATTTTATGAAAAAATAACAAATGATCACACTGCAATAAAGTGTTTTAGCATTACCATACTCACAGTGACGTTGCACTAAAGTCTAAAAATAACTCAGAAACATGACTGAAACATCAGTAGCTGCAGTCATTCATGACTGTGCTTGAATTGCAGTTTGAGAGCAAATAGCCTAAATCAACAATAATGACAGGAAATTAAATGTACATTACCATTCCTAAGAATCATTTCATGTAGGTGCCTGTGATTGTGTTACATTTGTACCATGCAAATAGCTCGAGCTGATTAGCTCTACTGTAGTTCCCATAATTTTGCAGCACGATTCATTGATTGGATGAAATGTAGACGCAAAAAACAAACATAATTATGCAGTAACTATATGTTTTTTAAGCTGTATGGGATCTCAGAAAACTATGTTAGTAAAATTAATAAAACTTGAGTTTCCTATAGGCATCATAATAAAAAATAAGGTGAGAGCAGTCGGAAAACACATTTTGAGTTTTTCCTAATAACTTATAACCAGCTACCTGTTTTGCTGCAGTTATCTGTAAATACAACAGATGGCACAATAACTCTGTGTCAGGAACCTGACTTGAGTTGGCTGCAGTCTGTAACATCCCCTTCTATGCTCTAGGTTAATTTCCTGTTTTATTTTGGTAGTCTATCCTCTTGTGTGTATGTTGTAGTTTTACTTATGGTCTTTGTCTGCGTTTCCTGCCAGTTTTGAGTAGGTTCACCTGTGTTCTAATGTTCACCTGTGCCTGATTCTCTCTTTAGTCCCTTTTCTATATGTACTGGTTCCTTTCCTTTGTTGATTAATCCTGTTTGCATCGCTATTCGTACTACTGCTCACCCTGTGTTTAGTTCCCGTGTTCCTGTTTTGCCCTTCTGGATGCTCCTTGTGCTTTTGTTTCTGGACTTACCTGTTGCCTGCCTTCCTGCCTGCCTGTCCACCTACATTACCTGCATGTAAGCTCTTTTACTACAAATAAATTGTTGAACTGCTCCTGGCTGCCTGCGCTGTCTGCTCTCTTTGGTCCTTTCCCTGCCTCCTGTACTTCACACTCCTATGACACAGTCCTCTTTTACATCCTGCAACCTTTCTAGCGTTGCTCGAATAAATATCATTCACGGTTGGACGTACTGACTGATGTGTCTTATTGATGAAATGAAATGTACTGAACAAGTAGCACTAACCACAGTCCTTTCAATAAGGCATTTCACACTGTTAAAGCTATAAAACAAAATGTGAGAGCAGTGGTGAAAAGTCCTCACTCCCAGGGATATTGAGTTGAATGAGTCAGCATTTCAAAATATACATTTTCAAAGGAGAACTGTGAGTGCTCGGTTTTAGTTACAGAGGACAGATTTAATCATTCTATTAATCTTCCTGTGCAGTTTGTCAGTAATAGGAAGCTGCTCAACATGGCCTTAAAATTGGCCATTGCTGTAAATGTTAAGTTTATTTTAACAACATCTGGGGACATATCCACTGGAGTATTTGAAATATAAACTACATTTCTGACGTTCATACTTCCGGGCTTTTACCCCTGATGATATTTGAAAACCTGGCATCATGATTTAAAAGTGGAACTGCTGATACATTATCAACGTGTCCAAAAGGAGCAATTCAGGAATTCACCCCTTGACCTGTAAATAATGAACCTCAGCTTTATTATTTGTTTTTTTATATACAAAGAATATGATTGATTGAATTTCCACTTCATGATGGATTGCCTCGTTTTTGCCAGGCTGTTGTTTTGTCACATGATTGATGGGTAAAATGAAAATATCTTAGTTATCTGCTCGTGGTTATTTTGAATCAGAAGAGTAGAATCAAATCCCTAGATTGTACAGTTAAAACCTCAGACTCATGGTGTTATCATATTAGAGTACTACTGTATATAAGGTGGGGAAAGGAGAAGAGATGGATAAAACGGGACAGTATAGCCCTATAACCATGTGTTCATGGTCTGGTTGACAGAGTATTCTGCCTGAACTCACCCAGCACATGTTCATTAATCGGCACACATGCTCTGCACCCACAATACAATTACTCAATGGTCAGAATGCCTTGCTATTGTCTGTAACCAATTTTCTACTCCCCTGAATGGTTAATCTTTTATAAAACCAATTCTCTATCAGGACTGATGTCCCACACAGTGTGTTTACACACTGTTGTTTGCATGCGTGACTCACAAATCATGGCTGGCTCAGTTTCATGGATTCCGAATCACTTTGATAAATTTCATCCACACTGGAAGAAATTGAGCGCAGCTATTCTGAAAACAGCTTGTCTCAGAACTTCCTGTTTTTGTTTTTTTCTTCTTCTTCTTCTTCTCCCCCCTCCCTAAAATGAATCCAGGCAGTAGATGTTGGAGCTGGTTTTACATCTGCAGTGCTGCCTAAATGGTGCCAGACTTTAAAGGCTGGTGGTGGTGTTTTTAAAATAGAAGCATAGCTGACCAGGTTTGCCCCAACCAGAGGCCATCACGCTCTAGTAACAGGTAAAACACTTACTGTAAGTACACCTGGCTTACAGTAAGTGTATGCAGTATGCAGGGAGCATACGGTTTGAACAGTGAAGGTTTTAGTTCTTCCTAAAAGAACACTGACGGGTAAATAAACGAAAAACATTTGCCGTAACAAAAGATGTTTAATTAGTGTAAAAATGCCGGTCTTCGAGCTGAAGAGAGATGGATGGTACAGAGGAGAGGAGGTGCCGCATTAAAAACTTTAATTACAAGAGTGCCGTGCGCTATAAAATGGTAAATGATAATCAATGCAGTCAGTATATATCATCTGTATTCCACTTCAAATGTGAGGCCTGCATAGAAGGAGAGGGAGCAGGATCAGTAGACAGATTAACTGCTTTGTGTGTGTCAGAAGAGATGCTGGTAAGCGAAGCTATCGTCGATCATTAAAAAAGGACTGTAGCGATGATTTTCAGATACCTTCTGTCCTCTGTATGACATGGAGGCTCATTAGAAACATTTACGGCCGTGCACCTGTGTTAGTTGGAAACCAACGAGCATACTCGAGTCAGTAAAAACAGGCCAGAACCGGTTTGGACAGGGGGCCTGGCCATCCCAGTTGAAAGATTAGGTCACCATTATCCGCAAGATAGGTTAACGTTTAGGACAAATGTAAAGGAACCACTCTTCTCCACCTAGGATGGGCTGGATTATGTGAATTATTGAACTGCGTGCACAAGCAGTCTGTCGTCAGCTCAGCTCCGGGGCTGACTCGGGTTTAGTTCTGTTAGAGAATAACCTCTATTGCAGCGAATCACCACCGGTGTCCTCTTTTGAACCTGACAGACTTCAGCAGCAGAATAACTGTGCAGAAGACTAAGTGTTGGTGAAGAGGTCCAGACTTTGAACTCTAGCCCAGACCTGGACTTCTTTTCCCTCCAACAGTGCAAGTTTGTTAAGCTTTTCCAATCAGCATAGTCTCCATGGCCTTTTATGTGTGTCTCCCACCGTCAAGCAATTGCTTACATAATCACATGCTTACTTTAATTGCTGCATTTTTATACCCCTCGCCAAATTCAATGCGACCTCCCCCTGTTCCCTGTTTTTCTCCTCAGGTCTTTTATCTGACATGCCCACTAGCACTCTCACTCTCTCTTCCGTCCCTCTTCCCTCCACCGGTGAGTGGTCATTGATTACTGCACATGGATTGTATGATGAAATGCCACTCGCCCACCTAGCATCTGCTTGTCAGCTGCCCCTGACATCCCACTGCCTCTGTGCATTGCAGACCGTCTTTGCCGGCCTGTTTAATACTCACAGTATTGCATTACCTCGCTGCGATGTGTGGATTCACATCTGGAATCACTTTTCTGCTGCCCAAACTGCGGCGTGTTTAACCGGACTAATAGCACATATTTGTCGCACATGTGACGCCAATTCCGTTTTATATGGTGGACAAAACAATTGTTTACAATGATTGAAAAAGGGAGACCTAGTCGAATTTATTCTCTTCAGCTGTAAATTGTCTGCGCATATTAAAGTAAATGATCTGAATTACAGTGTGAAAACTGATGACACACTCAAAGCCAGAGAGAGAGAGAGGAGTATCCAATTAGTCACCTAATTAGCAAGTGAATGTTGTTTTAAAAATCAAAGGTCTTGAAAAGAGATGGAAAACAAAAGCACTGATGATAAACCAGAGCCTGCATCCTCCAATATACTTGCTTTTAAATGTTGGTATCATGATTTAACCAATACAATGATCTTGAATGAATAGTTATCGTCCCATTTGTGACATCCAAAACAGAAAAACAGAGCATGTGTGTGTGTGTTTGTGGCAGAAAAAATATTGGGATTCATGTTTGACAGAGCCGTGGGCAAGTTGTACAGATCTGTTAAGTCACTAAAATGGAGATGCAGAGATGCACAGTGGGACTGAATTCTCTCTGCAGGGGTGTGAACAGAACCAAAATCCTGTGCTTGTATGGTGACTGCAACGTCACGACCTTTCCACAGCCATAGTTAGATGACCCTGCAGGGTCACAGCAAGATGTGACACGTGCCCACGTAAACTGTCCAGTCAGGGACCAGAAAGGATGTAGAGCGGCTGTGGCTCCCTACTCTTATTTTAAGAAGATCTTCCGCAAATAGGTTTCTCCCACAGAGACAAATAATTGGCGTGATATCTTGGGGGCACGGGCATGAGGAGCAGTCTGCATTTCAATGCCAATCCTCCACAGGAAGAACCCAGTTATGCATGCCAGTGGGCACGCTCTCTGGACTCGGTGTGTTTAGGGAAACACATGCTATCAAAACAGAGCTTAAGACATGGTGTGAACTTCAATGGTATATTATATAGATAGATGTTTGAGATACTGCTTTAAAAATGAGGGCGTGAGTTTTATATAAAATTAATAAATATATGTTGTTACAGATTAATCAGATGCAGCCTATTGTATTTCTCTTATGATCTACTCACTTCTTCATTGTTTCTTTTTGTGCATAAAACAGGCCACACAATTGACTGATTGCCAGCTAATAACTGTAACTCTGATGGTGGCAGAAATACAGATCAGACGAGTTCAGTTCATCTCTACCTTGCATTATCTGCCATGTGGCATGGCTCTGTAGATGGCAAAATTATTCTGTTGGCCAGATGGTTCATCACTTTGGTCCAGACTGAAATATCTTAACAACTATTGGATGGATTGCCATTAAAGGTTGTGCAGACATTCATGGTGTGCAGAAGATGAAGCCTAGTCATCCCCATATATTTCATCTCCATCATACAGTAGGTTGACATTTTTGTTTTTCTTAGTCACATGTTTTCACAACTATTGGATGGATTGACCTGAAATTTGCTCAAGACATTTACATTACAGGCTGATCTGTAATAACTTTGGTTATCCCTTAACATTTTATCTAGCACCATCATCAGGCAATACTTTGGTTTATGACCAAACACGAGCAAAACTAGTGACACTCCCATCCATCTCAGCTGTACTTTGTATTTAATGCTAATTAGGAAATGTTAGAATGCGAATACGCAAAACTAATATGGCAAACATGGTAAACACTGCTAAAATGTTAGCATGCTGACGTTAGCATTCAGCTCAAAGCACCACTGTGCCCACGTACAGCCACACACAGTGCTGCTAACATGGCTGCTCTTGTTTTAATGCCATCCCCTTCTGTCTCCACCTTTTATTCTTTGTCCATGTTACCTAATACAGCAAAATATAAATCTTGAATTTATTCTAAAAATAATCACAGATCCAAAATGGCAATCTTAAGCAGCTGTAGGCCTACGCATCAGAAATATGGAGAGTGAAAGCAACACACACCTGGCAGTAATGCTTTCTGAGTAATCTGAGAAACAGTTTGTTAGTCCTGGAACGAGTACTGAATATGGGAATTGTTACATAAAACAGATTGTCAATGACAGAACGGACTCACAACAGAGCTTGGCAGTTGATGGTGGAACAGCTTTCTCTCTCTGCCATAACGCTCACTATATATCTTACACTACTCACTGGCCTGAGTACACACAGGGAGGCCAGCGACAAAGCAGAGACTATCCCACTATTTTCACTCTCGCTGCCAACAATGTGCAACTGTTTTGTTTGGGGTTACAATGCTGAAAGGAACCAGTTACACATGTCTTTCTGTTACATATTTCATTTCCAAAGAAAATATAAAAGCATGCTTTGCTTTCATTTGAAATTTCTGCATTTTGACTAAATAAACCACACGAAGTAAAGTACATTAGAATGATGGAGGGATTGTGAAAGCAATTATCTTTTTCCAGAGTAAAAATACATTCTAATATCAATAGTTGGCCAAAATGTTGTATTGAGAAAGATTGTAAAAATCACAGTAATCTACCTACCTAGATCCATTTTGACTTACGCAAGATGTTGGTGCTAAGCTAAGTAGACATGGTCTGTTTATCTCATAAGGATTTCAGGGAAATCTATTGAAGAATTTAATAATGAACCACTTTAAAGCTGCTAAATAGTCTAACTAATTTGCTCTTTTAGTATTTTTTAATGCAGCAAAGCAACTGTGAGTCTTCATCACTGTTTCCTATGGCAGCATTTGTTTTTATGTTGCTTTAAATCAACTTAATTATTTATTCTAACTGAATGAAGTACATTGGAGATGATAGGCCGTGACCAGACAAAGCTTTGAGCATTTGTTCAAGGCTTTATTTGTCATTTTTGTTGTCTATAACAAAATAACATTAACTTATTTGAACCCAAGGTCATTGTGTTGTCTTTTGAAATAGCTGATTTATCTTAAGAAATGGCAGAATTTTCCACTCAACTCATATTGAAATTCAAAATCACCAAATTTGGAGATACGTGGTTTTCACTGGACAGGAAGGGTGTGACAAACCATAATCTAAAAAATAATTAAAGCTGTCAGATACAAATGAAGTGGAGTAAAAAAAGTACAACGTTTCCCTGTGAGATAGTACAAAGTTGCATAATTTCTGGGAATACTCCAGTAAAGTACAAGCTCCTCGAATTTTATACTTAAATACAGCACTTGAGTATATGTACTTATTTACATTCCGCCACTGCTATACATGTGCAGTCCAGAGCTGAGAAGGTTGGAGAGGTTGAAGGGTGGTGTTCACCGCGACACTTCTGGGTGAATAAAACGGATCCAATTGATTGTGGGAGGAGAGGAGAGGAGAGGTGGGGCTCAATGTCTCATCACATACATCTTCCTGAAGTCATTGATTGTTTGGCACACGCAGTCACAGGCACGCAGCCAACTGGCCATTTGAATGGCTTTGGCCTGAAGCCTTGTGGTGCACGCGTCACTGACACCGTATCTAGTCAGGCTTCTGCAGGGTGTTAGAAGACAAAATTCATGTCTCTTAACAACAACTCATAAAGACTGCTAATGTTAACAGCCAGCCAAATGAAGACAAGTGGACTCTCGCTGCGCAGGTGGAGGAGCTACATTCCACTATAGCAGAACTGGGAAGCTGAACTAATTGTCTGTCTTGTTGAGAGACAATATGCGTGGAGATTACTGTCCGATAACGTAGCTCAGCCTTGTGGAAAAGGACCAGCTGAACAAAAAACAAATTCAGCTAACAACACAGCCACTGGCTACCTCGGTGCCCCTTTCGATATCCACCCTTGGATCAGATGCGGAGTTATTAGTCATGGTATTATCCAATCAGCCATCCTTAATGCTTGTGCTAGTAGGCATTACTCTGGAGAGGACAGATTGTCTTTTATTGTCACTTTGATTTCAAACTAGAGATTAGTCATATTCATGCAGTTGCTGGTGGCACAGACATCTCTTTTTGTGTACTTGTCTGTGTGTGTGTGTTTGTGTGCTTATACTGTTTGCATTTGCACCTCCAAACATCTGTGTGGCCATTATTCACTTCCACAAACGTCCATGAGTTAGCCATAGCGTCACAGGTCAAAAGGGCCTTTCACATTTTGTTATTAAGAGTAACGGCACATAGACAGACTGCAGCGGTGATGTCACCAATAGACCGAAATCCTGTAGCTGCTCCACAGACAATAAAAAATGGAGCAACTGCGAGCATCCATAATGGCATCATGGCGATTTAGTTTGGGATATGGGGAGACCGTATACCATAATGATCAAGTCCTTTATATTTTTTCAGGGAATTTGGGGGATTAACACTTAGAAAATGGACACATTTTCAGATTTAATATATTTAAATTTGACTACTTGTGGTAAATATTGTGATTATAGTAACTTTAACTGTTAACTAATATATTTATCAGTAACTAAGGGCAACTCCCCCAGTGAAGTGTCTTTAACTGTATTAACAGACTGTTTATTAAGTGCTCATATAGATCTACTGCTTATGCTAATGTTAAGTGTTACCACTGAAACATTTTAGAGATTAGAAATGTTTGGTTGCCAGAACTAAGTAACTTTTATGGAGTCATATACCTGTATTTCTAAAATCCTGGCTACAGGCCTGCGGGGATTTCCTCTGTTTCACATAAATCTAAGATGAATGAAACATCTCAAACAAAATCCTTACGGGGTCAGTGACTCACACAATGTTCAATTTAACCTGCTATGGATCGATTAGTTGATCGACAATCGATTGCAACTATTCTGATAATTGTTTGAGTCATGTTTTGCTGCTTCCACCTTCTCTATTGTGAGGATAATAGTAAACTAAATATTTTGGGGGGTTCCGAGGATTGTTTGGACAAAACAGGCAATTTGAATGCAACACGTGGGGCCCTGGGAAACTGGGGCATTTGTCACTATTTTATGAAAGTTTAAAGGCTATACGATTAATAAGAACAATCAGGAGATTAATCAAGAGTTAAAATAATCCCTCTGTCAGCACACCAACTTCAAAAAGTCACCGGATGACATCATGATATGGGGGGGGGGGGTGGCAGGTGTCTGACTGTCCTAAATCCAAAATAGTACAACGCACAATTTATTTTTGAATGAATTTCCCCTTTAAAGTCGGTCTCCTCTCTCCTTGAGTCATCACAGAGCATCACTCTTTAAGAATACAACACGCACGTTGCCTCTCAGTGCGCAGAGTGATTCATCAACCACCGTTTGCTCATGAGACCGTGATTTCGGGTCCGATGAGTCCCGCTTTTCCGGGCTGAGTGTTTTTTTGTCGTGGGCCCTCGGATGCCCCCCACCCCCACCTCTCTCATCCCGCGTCTCGACGGACCAAACGCTGCAGCAGCAGCAGCAGCAGCAGCATCACCGACAGCCTCCAAACTGCGTTTTCCCTGCCGTGATGGATCCCGCTGTAAACCGGTGAGCCGCTGCCAGAACACCGCGGGCTCAGCTGTGGGGAGGACCGACGGAGCAATGACCGCAGCGAGATTGTGCCAAATACATCTAAGGTGATAAAAAAAACCCATACATATATATATATATATATATATATATATTTCTAGCTATGTTTTAGGAGCGTCTTGTTTACCTTCCCGACAGACAAGCAGCCGGGTGACGGTGATTGGCCGACATGTAAGAGCTGGATAACTATTCCCGTGTGACCGACACCCATCTGCAGCCGAATTCCACAAAATGAAAAAAGGTAAGCTTGTTGACACGTTCGGGATTTCACATCGGGCGTTGCGGGTTTCAGTCACAGAACTGACGGCTGGTCTGCGTTGTTGCATCGTCAGTCCCCCTCTTGTTCTAAATGAGGTCGCTCTTCACCTGCCGACTCACGAGTGCGGCTGCTGTAGCTGCAAGATGCCGATATGCGACTTGTAAAATGTCAGCAACCTGGGTTTTATTTATTTTTTTAATCGTGAATTTGACTCGGCACTAGAGCCGGTTCCAGACTGCCGAAGCCAGAATCAGCTTCCCAAGGCAACGGCGGGTCGGATATATTTAAACCTGACAGATTTACATACATTTGTCGGCTCTTGGAAGTGATGATATGTATGGGTATAATCTGTGTTTGACAAAGTTATCAAAAAATGATTTCTGGGGGGGGGGGGGGCAAATCCTTTAAGAAAAAAAATACCAAAATCTGT